>JBBMHQ010103858.1:0-21883 GCA_037834295.1 Postelsia palmaeformis
AAAGCCCCTGAGCATGCACTCGGTGGGACTTGAACCCCCGAAATTGATCTTGACAGGCGCGCGGACTACCCATCAAGACACCGGGGACGCCGGCTGGCATGATATATTAGCCATTTGTAGACTGGGCTAGATGGGGACAACTATAACAGAACCGAGCCTCGATGTCAAGCTGGCGTTTTTTTTACTCTTGAAGAAGCGGAAGCCCTTTTCTGTGGACACAAGCACATACTTACAGTACACTTGACCTAATAAAAGATAGGCCAGTAACAAATCCAGGCTGAAATTTAGAGGAGCATAGGATATTTGAGAACCGTTGTCTTGAAATTAGTGTATAAAGTACCTTCTCTGAAAAAGAAATCTAGCCTGTGCCACATTTCTTGTTTATTATCAGATGTCCTACACTCTATGCCATGAGGCGTTATTTCTGCATTTTTCGCTTTTTCGAAAATCACTCAAACTTCAAATGCTCCGAGTACTCGGAGTATCGAGTTTTTTTCGCTCTCCGAGTACTCCGAGTACTCCGAGTACTCCGAGTATTAGAGTACTGATGGTCTATATACTCGGAGTACTTGGAGTAGAAGCAATACTGAAAACCCAAATACTCTGAGTACTGGGAGTATGAGCAGTGCTTATACTCGAGTATGAGCAGTACACTGAGTACAAACATCTAAACAACTCGGAGTACTCAGAGTATCGCGAGTATTGAACCCAGGAATACTGAGTAATGCTCTAACCCGGAGTACCTTGGAGAATAAAACCCTGAAATACTCCGAGTATTACTCGTACCCCGGGATATGAAACCCTGAAATTCTTCGAGTATTGAAGTATTCGCAGTACGAACTGCACAAGCATTCCGAGTACTTAAGGTAGGAGCAGTACCAGATCCCATAATACTTCAAGTACGACGAGTATTCCAGAGTAATACACCCCCAAAACACTCGGAGTACAGCAGTATTTCAAAGTGTGGAACCCCGAAATACTCCGAGTACAAGCAGTATTGAGAGTGATCATACCCGAAATACTCCGAGTACGAGCAGGATTCCGGAGTATCGAACCCCGAAATACTCCGAGTACTCGAAGTACCTGACGCAATTTATCCCCAATATTCGTCTTTTGCTCCAAGATACGCAGAGCATCTGTGCGACATCGATCTGCACCTTCCATTATTGATAACTTACGAGCATCGTCTGGCCTTTGCTCATAGCCACCCAATCCGGCACACTCTTCGGTCGATGACCACCATAATTACTGCCGTTCTTCGTGCGAAAAGGTATCGTACGGCATAGACATTTTCCGTTACCACTGCTGCTGCCGTCTCCATCATCCTCGTGTTTGTGATGAAGTGAGTTCGATATCGTCCTCATTATCCTACCAGCCCGGTCTTCTGACCTACCTCGATTTAGCACACTTCATCCTCTCGATTAAAGTGACAATATTGACGACCGTTCATTCGGATATTTGGGCGTCCGGTCCTGCGGGCACTCCTTGCACCCGTGGCATTCGGATATTAAGTACTACTCACACTTGCACTTACTCGCAGCATTCAGGCAGTACTTCGGGGTTTTAAATTGGGTACTGCTCACACTCCCAGTCACTCGCAATTATCAGACCGTAAGTACCCTAATAGTCTCAGCATTTAGAGCACGAGATTTGCTCGATACGGAAATCCTCGATACTCCAAGTGTGTGTGCGTTTATCGTAATACCCGCACATTGTTTTACATCGTATTGCTGCAACCAACGACTACTAATAATGAAATTCCAGTGTGTGATTTCAGAGAGGGAGCAAGCACATCGAATAAATATTTCACAACCCACATTATTTCAACGCGTATTGAGGTCCTGCATACAGTAACCTACAACGTGGTTTTCATCAATTTAAAGCACGGGGCCACAATTAGTGTCCATCTTGTGTATTGGCCCACCTACTTTGACTCCAATATTATCTACAGGACTCTGCCCCGACCGCCATGGGGGCGGGAGGGCCTTTCATTCCCTCGTTTATTATGTACTTGCAATTATTAAATATTCGACGAATGTATCTGCGTGTAGGCCTGCGGTACAGCAGGTAGTAGCGCCTCTTTTTGTCGTATCACGCGGAGATAGACCAGTCTGTACTTCCGGTGTATTATCGGGGTACTATGTTGTCGATAGGAAAGGAGGCCCCCCACCTATAGTGGGAGGGCTTCGTTTTCGGGGTTCACGGGTGCCACTGTTGACTCTTGGGGGTCAATTAGACCCATACGACTGAAAAATAAGGAGGACACCGGAACGATGCTACAGCAGCAGTAACCCCAGTAAGACGTCTTCAAGTGCCCGAGCGTACGCGTCCCCGCGACACAGATATATACGCACGACTTTGGAACTACGAGTAGAGTAAGGGGTTTCCAGCCGAGATCCGTATTCCCAACTTTCAGACATAATCAGTCAAACTCACAGCTGACGTAACGCATAATGTTATAAACAATGAATGGAAAAGAGTATTAGGGATCGGGAATCCACAAATGGGATAATAATCTGCAGTTTGTTGTCGTAGATATAATTAGGCGTTATGGCTCATATTCTTTGGCTGGGTACATATCAGTAGTACGTAGCTTCCTTCGACCGCAGCAGCGGGTACTGTTTAGTTGATCGCGCTTGTGGGACTACCAAATGGGTACCGCACGGAACGGTGCTGGCAGACTGGAAGAACACGCGAACAGACAGGGCCCGTGGCTTGCACCTGGACAGCGGTCGCTCGCTGGACCAGGTATTCGTGAATTTTGATTTAATATCGGAACTGGAGCGGAGGTGGAGCGCTTTATGCGTGGCGCAGGCAACGGGTAGGCGCGGAAGCGTGAACACCGTGCATCGCATCGACCGGATTCTTGTGCAGAGGCGGGTAGTCATCTGCATCCTTAACCCCGGCGCGTACGAGCCGAGGGCGTGTATGCGTTGTATTGCATGTATGTGCAAAGCAAAACACGGGGGAATAACAACGATTGAATTTTTTGGTCGAGCGCATCCAAATAAAAATTGAGGCAACGATATATCATCGGACCACCTTGAGCAAAGACAGCTAAACTACTATTATACTCGAAGGCAGTTATACTACGATACTCGAAGGCAAGTATATTACGATACACGTGATCGAGAGAGGAATCGCGTACGGTGAAACTCTGGGGCAGCCTGGGCGTGGAAACACCACGATATTTCGCACAGCAAGTTATGTTATGTGTATCACCTGTGCAATTCAACAGGTCTTCGGTATGAAAATACACTTACTTGTTGATATCGTGCCTGGTATGTATCGACGACAAGGACCTGCAAGGACAGAAAGACACGTGATTCGTTATTGGTGAACCGTGAGCGACACTGTCGCCATTCGATCACACCTTACCGCAGGGAGAAAAAAATTATCCCAGCAGCAGGCGGTTAGTAGTGTGTGAACTGAATATTCTTGCTGTGGTATATATACCTACTATCCTATGGGGGCTTCACATTGCTGCATGCTGTAAGGTAAAAAGTGATATTATACCTCTTCCGCAATTGGGTTCATACGTTGCGACAACGCGACGCTAAAAAGTGAACTGCACGCTTAAGATATCGCTCATGCACAGCAATTGGCGGTGGGGCACATAACAAAAGCCCATCGTCGTGAACACGCACGATATGACAACGTGGCAAAATAAACGAGTGATTCCCCACGCGGACTGCTGGGTGGGAGATAATCTTCACATCAGCCAAACGATCGAGTCGATTCAGCGTAAATAAAGGTATGTAACAGGGCACACTGAATGAACGATTCCCCACGCGGACTGCTGGGTGAGAGATCATCTTCACAGCCAAACGATCGACTAAGTTCCGCGTAAATACGAGTACGTAATACGGCACATTAAACAAGTGATCCCCCACGCGGAATTGCTGGGTGGGAGACAATTTTCCCTGCCGGACGATCGACTCGGTCCAGCGTAAATAAACGTGCACATGCCATTGAAGGAGTGGCTCCCCACGCGGAATGCTGGGTGTGAGAGATAATGTTCACAGCCAAGCGCCAGATATGGCTTGAGCGCGGATACTTGCAGATACGAAAGGAACGCGGATGCCTATAGATACTCGAAGTTGCACAATATCATATTTATTTACGCTCGAACTTTCTTGCGCGTGAATACTGGCAGTCTGCAAAATGGCAAAAATATTGAGTGGCTCCCCAGACGAATTATTGGGTGAAAGATAGCCGGCGTCCTCGGTGGCTTGATAGGTAGTCGACGCGGCTATCAAGATCAGTTTCGGGGGTTCAAGTCTCACCAAGTGCATGCTCAGGGGCTTTTTCTTCCGTAAAAAAAATGAATAGCGGAAAGCGCGGGAGTATGAGTCAGCTAAAACTCGATGAAAATCGACGAACAGTGGGAATGCTGAACCCTATGCGCGATAAAAAATAAAGGAACGTACCGGGGGGGAGAAGGGTAGACACCCGTGACCACGGCTTGTCCAGAAGGGCGTCGAGGGTAACACCTCCTACGAACCAGGCTGGAAGGTGAAAGTGATGAGGAAAAAAATGAATAGTCTTCACAGCCGAAACGCCAGATAGATGTGTCCTGGGCGCGGATACGTGTAGACATAGTCGCCGCATTGCAGGTATTGAACGCAATATAAACATGTAAAATGCGCAGTGATTGAGTGACTCCCCAGTCGAGTTTTTGGGCCAGAGATAATGTTCATAGCCCAAAGACCCGAGAGGTCTTGAGCGCGGATTTTGTAGATAGTCGCCGCAATGCAGGTATTGAGTGCGAATATAAGTACGTAAAATTGCGCAATGATCGAGTGACTCCTTTGGGTGAGATATAAGCTTCACAGCCCGAAGAATCGAGATGTCTTGATCGCGGATGCCTATAGATAGTCGCCACAACACAGATATTGAGCACGAATACAAGCATGTATAATAGCGCAACAAATGAGGGACTCCCCAGTCGAATTATTGGGTGATAGATGGCCTTCACGGATGAATGTCTTGAGCGCGGATGCTTGTATATAGTCGCCGCAATGCAGATATTGAGTGCGAATATGAGTATGTAAAATAGCGCAAAAAATGAAGGACTCGCCAGACAAATTATTGAGGGAGAGAAAATCTTCTCAGCTGAAACGCCAGATATATCTTGAGCGCTTGAGCGCGGATCCGTGTAGATAGTCGCCGCAAGGCAGATATTGAGCGCGAATACAAGAAAGTGAGTAAAATGGCACAAAATGAGTGATTCCCCAGTCGAATTATTGGGTGAGAGAAAAGCTTCACCGCGGAACGCCCGAGTTGTCTTGAGCGCGGAAACGTTTATATAGCCGCCACAAGGGCAGATGTTGTGTCTTGCTAGGTGAAAGTTAGTGGCGCGATTTGTTGTTCAGCTCACACGTCGCGCCAGGGTGACGATAATTTAGACCATCAAAACGCCACAACTTGATACTCTGGCTGGTCACCTCTCGTGTGTACGCGATGGGGCGCTGAGTAGTTAGAACGATCGCAATGTTTGTCTGCTGCCCAGTCAAATTATTGATTGAGAGATAATCTTCACAGCCCAAAAACCCGAGATGTCTCGAGCAGGAATGCTTGTAGATAGTCGCCGCAATGCAGATATTGAGCGCGAATACAAGTATGTAAAATGGCGCAATGGTTGAGTGACTCCCCAGCGCGGATGCTTGTATATAGTCGCCGCGATGCAGATATTGAGCTCGAATATAAGTATGTAAAATAGCGCAACAAATGAGGTACTCCCCAGACGAGTCATTGGGGGAGAGAAAATCTTCTCAGCTGAAACGCCAGAGATGTCTTGAAGGCGAATCCGTGCAGATAGTCGCCGCAAGACAGATATTGAGCGCGAATACAATAATGTAAAATTGCACAATGAATGAGTGACTTCCCAGTCGAACTATTGGGTGAGAGAAGATCTTCATAGCGGAACGCCCGAGTTGTCTCGAGCGCGGATACGTTTGTTGTATAGCCGCCGGAAGGGAAGATGTTGTGTCTTGCTAGGTGAAAGATAGTGGCGCAATTTGTTATTTGGCTCACACGACGGGACAGGGCGACGATGGTTTAGAGCATCAAAACGCCACAACTTGATACTCTGGCTGGTCGCCTCTCGTGTGTACGCGATGGGGCGCTGAGTAGTTAGAACAATCGCAATATTCGTCTGCTGCGCAGCAGTACGTACAAATATTACCCATCATTGAAAAGAGGCTGTGCAATGTGATTGTGTAGTCTTGCTGGTACCTCTCCTGCGATCATGACAGGGCGCGGATGATTGCCAGTTTACGAGGGCGTGTGCGTTTCAAAATGGGTTGGTGATCGACTTGTATTACAAGTAAGTGCAAACACAGAAAACGGGCGAACAGCACAACGTGAACTTCGTGATCAAGCGCATGAAAATCACTAATCGCAGCAACGAGATATCACCGTATTTTTCCCTCGAGCGGCTGGCTGCAGAGACTCTACGATACTCGTAGTCGACGGAGTGATCGCGTCGGGTGATACTCTCGGCAGTCTGGGCGTAGATAAACCACGATATTTCCGAGTATATGTATATGGAACAATTAATGATGATCTTTGTATTACCTGGATCAGCTCATCAGGTTTTCCGTTTCAAAACATACTCGTTAATGTCGTGCTGGTATGTATCGACCACAATGGCCTTCACGGACACAACAATGAGTTGGATGCTGGTGATGAACCGTGAGCAACATTATCGCAATTCGGTCGCAAGTTACGGCAGGGCGAGAAAAATAATCTTAGCAGGAGGTGTCAACTGAATATTTGTACTTCGAAGTATATACCCATCGTGTCCACGATGGGACGCAGACTATTAATATTGTTTGTAGTTGATCACAAAAAAAGTCGTCTCACATTGCGAAGGTGAATGGTGGTATGATACCTACTAATATTGCTGCAAATACAGAAAACATGCATGGGTAAGATGCCGCTCATGCAAAACAATTGAGTCTTGACGGTATCTATCGCGATTCTCTGTGGGGCGCGGATTAAAAACTTACGTTGACGTGGATATGAACGATACAACAATATGGCGTGTAGTGAACGAGTGATTCCCCACGCGGCTCGCTGGGTGAGATATATTTTTTACAGCCAAGTGATCGACTCGAGGGGACATATCGTGCTTCGCGATGGAGCGCAGATTGAATCATACCTACCTGGTACTGATATGGATCTGCACGATGTAAAAATGTGGCATAGTGAACGAGTGATTTCCCACACAAACTGCTGGGTGAGAGATAGTCTTGACAGCCACATGATGGATTCGACGGGACATATCGCGCTTTGCGGTGGGGCGCAGATTAACTTCATGTTGACGTGTTCATCCCCGATGCAAGAATGTGGCACAATGCACGAGTGGTTCCCCATGCGGACTGCTGGGTGAGAGATAATCTTCACAGCCAAAACGATCGACAATATAAGGGTTTAAGGGCAAATACAAGTATGTAATAGGGCGAAATAATGAGTGAATGACTCCCCGTGCGCATTGTTGGGTAATAAATAATCTTCACAGCCTAACGCTCGAGAAGTCTTGAGCTCAGATACCTGTCTATCGTCGATTGGGTGAGGGTGGCTGAGCCTTTGCTCTTACGGTAGCACTACTGTGATGATACAATACAGTGCTACCTGAACACGCGCCGCTTGCCTCGTACCGTTCACGGGGGCACGTAAAAGCGCGGGGATATATATGGTCAGGCGTTGAGAGCGCTGAGCGAGGTACTAAAAACAGACGTAACCCAGAGAGTACGCCCTCCACTCGCTTGAGGGTAGGATTTGTCTCGATGTTTGCGGCTGGAGGTGAAGAGCCGAGAAGGAATTCCGATGAATACAACATGTACGCCTGGGATAAAGCGGGGTATTTGTCTCGTAAAATAGTAACTGACGAGGGTTCGCAACGACAACCAGTTCATGATACTGTATGGGGTAAACTGTTGAAGCCTCGGGAGAACCTCTGTTGTAGGGGGAATACAATGGTGCTGGACCATTGGGTGTCGCAGTCGTACAGAATTCGTACAGCAGTATAGCCCAGGCAGTGAAGGGAGGGAGATGCGCCAGCGAGCAAATACATGTGGGCAGTACACCGAGTTGCATCATTCGGTAGACTTGTCAGCCAGCTGCTCTCCCTCTCAAGCCACAGAAAATGATGATAAACAACGCAATTCGAAAGACTTATACAACACAGGAAAATAATATGAGGGATCGGGACCCATATCATAATAATCTGCAGTTTTTTGTTGTAGAGATAATTAGGCGTTATGGCTCATATTCTTCGGCTGGGTACGTATCAGTAGTACGTAGTTTACTTCGACAGCAGCAGTGGGCACTGAATGATCGATCGCGCTTGTGGGAGTACCAAGTGGATACCGCACGGAACGGTGCGGTCAGACTGGTAGAACACGCAAACAGACAGGGCCAGTGGCTTGCGGCTGCACAGCGGTCGCTCGCTGGGCCAGGTATTCGTTAAATCTTCCCGCCCACCCAACCTTTTTCATCCGATGGAGCGTTTCGGCTCTTTTTCGCCCCCCCTTCTTCGGGCAACAAGCGCACCACGACCTATCATGGGAACGTGGTTTTATCTACCGCAAAATCATCGACGATGAGCCCAAAAAAAAAATATCGTGGAGAACAGCGATCTTTCAGCGAAGGGTATGATATCTCTGTATCAGTGATGCAGCCAATGCACTACATACAGTATGCTCCCTTCCTTGCGTATAATGAGACCTTTAAGCGTTTTCGCAAGATTTTTGTGTCACTCGCTCGCGACCTCGACGTCACGAAAACGCCTTGTGGGTCGCTTTTGGGTGCATACGATTCACGTCTGGCGCACCCAATACCCTCACACACTCCATGATAAGGAGCATCCCTCAATGTCGTGGGCATGTGGTTTCCTGCGAGGAGATATAATAGCTGTCCACAAATGACATGCATACGTTCAGACCGGAATTATTTCTCGTTTCACTTTTTGCACCGCTATTTTCGACCACTGCGGAAGCACCTCTAAGTCGAGGTGTAGGTCTTCGTCGAAACCCTGCGGTAAAGCAATCTTGAGGGAGCCACAACCTTCATTGATGAAATTTGTCGGGCAACGGCCGCGCTCCGGTGGGCACCAAACAGCCAAATTTCCAAACGCAGCGTTCTGAAATAATAGCGATGTTTTTCTTGGTCCGATACACCATCTAGAGATTAGAGTCATCGGACACCTAGGAATCATGAGAGGCTGTGAATAAAAAACACGCGGTTGGACTGTCCGGGCGTCGCACGAACGGTAACAAGTATGATAGAATGACGCCCAATGTTGTCTCTTGAGTCCCTCGAGAGCATAAATTTCAAATCGTAGCAACTAGCGGTGACGTTTTTAATGGACAAATTTTCATCCGTAGATGCAGCCATGGCCGCCGCAAGCGCAGCAGTGCACGTAGAAGCGGACAGTGTTTTTTTTGCATCGAGAATAAGGCATAACTATCGGGGGTTTGGGTCAAGTCGGGATGGTTTTATGTAACGGACACTGTTGTGCAGTAAAGTACATGGTTCTTAGTTATCAATTGCAGTCTCTCTCTTAGACTATCGTGTCCGATTTCGTTCTCGATTTCGAGCTATCACGTCTTCTAGAAGAGAAGCGCAGGAATCACAACTCAAACCGGAAGTACTGTAACCCAAAGCGCCCAATCACGCCCGCTCTAAGAACACCTCAAGCGCGTCAGTTTCAACAGGTCGCTGCTGACGGCTGAAACTAAACCTCGGCGTCTAGTGTTATATCCGCTTGAAAGGCAGCTCAACACTGCTCTGTTGCTAGTAATATAAACAATTGCCAAAGTTTGCCCACCTGATAGGAGCAGCTTGACATCATTCCAGGTATGTACTAAAACTGCCCATCGTTTTCCCTGTCTCTTTACAAGGTAACCAATGCTCCACTTAGTAACTGTCTTGCCCTTCAAAGCGGCATGGCGAGCCACGTCCGACTGACACCACTGATCAAATGACCGTCTCGACAAACGCGTGACAATTTAATGTTAGAGATCGACGAGTTTCCCACAGGAACTATGAATGTATTCACACTACTTCTTGTGTGTGCTGTTATTCAAGACATTGATGTGTAACACCGTCAGTGCGAAACTCGGTTATGATAGTTTCATTTGTGACCCCGAATGCCCATGGTTGATCCCATGCTGACGGAAGGGATATCTGGATGGACGCTCATCGACATGCAGAAGCAAGCACGGTGGTCGCTCGACTACCGTCCGTGTCACGCGTAAAACTAAACCGCGAGGAAAGCGGACGGACACGAGTGGACGGCACGACGCTGCCTGTTGTTGGTGTGGATAGGCCTCGAGGTTAGACGGGACTATTCTTGAAGCGGATTTGTAAAGTACATCCCAACACCGCGCTGTCATCGTCTCCTGAAAATACACGAGCACTTATTCCGGACTGGCACTTGATCATGGGCAATCATCCATTCATCACACCCACTTTTATGTAGTGCCGTAGTCTCGTCAAAAGAAATAAACAACAAACTAACTCGGCTACCCCCTTGCTACTTGTTATCCCCCTGCAGCCCCACAGAGGTTCCATTGTGGTTAATGCGCTATTACGGGGCACATAATATATTAAATAGGACCTGCAGCATTCACAAAAACCGATATAATTAGTTTTTTTCACTGACAATATTTGGTCCTATTTACTATGGTTCCCCGGTTATACATACGTTAGGTTAACAGAGTGAGCCAGCATTCGCAAATCTAACAGCCCGTGTTGCTTTCATCGCCTGTCCGTCGAATGGCCTTCACTAAATCGTTATTGCGCTAGTTCGCTGAACATGTGCGGCATGAGCTTCAACATGAAACGACCTGAAACATTTCACCTGAGGTGAGTCACAGCTGATGCACTTCTTGAACTTTTTTTTTATCAAGTAGGGAATCCAACCTGGACTATCTGACTGTCCTCCTCTTACTATATCTGCTGTTGTACTCTACGCGTCTCTTATCCCTGCGTGTCATGGCATTCGGGCCGGGCCGGTGGTGCGCGCGCATGTAGGTACCCCGTTGGGCGATACTCCATTCGGTGCGGAAGTAACATGGCTGACCGCTGCATGGCAAGTTGCCCGATCCGATGCGTGTATGACGGTATGCCGTTGCTTCGCGCCCAGTCAGGTGCAGACGTAAGATGGTGATTACCGCTGTGTGGCATCAGGTCTCATGCGAGCATCTCATGGGGTGTCGGTATATCGTCCTATACCATTCGGTTCAGTGAGCGTGGTTGATGATTTACCGTTTTATGTCCCCGATATGCGTGAACGTATGCTGAACGCGTCGCCACCGCTGCCACTGCTGCTGATGCTCGATGGCGACATCCGTGAAGGCAGTTGCTTTCGGCGTGGGGTGCACTGGTTGAAGCATATGGCAATGCAGCTGCAATTGTCTCCGGATGCCTCGACAGCCCTGCCGCAATGCCGAATATGAAGAATGGTTCACGGGGCATAGGGCGGGGGGCAGCGGGGGGCGGGGGGTACTCGATATCATGCATGGCCGTAGGAGGGGGAGGGAGGTCTCATCGTTATGCATGCCTGTCCATAAACCCTCGTATTTCTGCAATGCCGGGACGGCTTACGTCGGGTTTCACCGACCGGGCAGATATTGTTTGCACCAAGCGCGAGGCGCCGTAAGGTGTTGGGCAAGTTGCATGAAGGGTGCGCTCAGTCCTACTAAGAACTGCCTTCGAGACGGATTCTCGCGCATATGGATGACAGGGTCAATTACTGTATTGATTGTATGTTGTGGCCACTTCCGGAGACAGCAAGAGCTTTCCTATTCAACTGCCCCAGGGGTGCTAATGACCATACACACTACGTGAAACGATTACCCCCCTTGTTCGGAATCAAGTCTCTCTCCGTGGAAAAATGATTTAACTCAACTGCCAGCCGTGTAACCGCCAGAACGAAACGGTACCCTGGTCGTCTGGCTCATGCAGTCAAAGGCGTTTTCTACAGCGTCGTCGCCAAACGATGCCAGCGCAACCCACATACTATATTATATATACCAGATGTACATATAGCATAGGGAGGGGTAGGTGGGGTAATCTCAGTTTGGCGGCGGAATCTGCGGGGCGATTTGACACACTGCAAATCCTTTTGAGACCCGGATGCTTGCACCGTAGCGTCACGTTATTATCGCCTTCAGAGCTGGGCCAACGTTGTTGGAGATACACCGCTCCGAATCGGTAGCAGGCGTGACATAAACGTTGCGGTTCTAAACGGGACACTTCGAAATATGTGGCAACGTCCGGTCGAAAGGATCTACCTCGCACATAGAAACGAATGATGGATGTTGTTCGGTTCTGCCCCCCCCTCGGGCACGTTAACACAGAAGGCAGCTTTGGCGGACACACAAATAACCCCACCAAATATTCTGCAACTCCCTTGTGACCCAAAAATCTGGAACGCGGAAAACACCCTGACAAAACCTAGGCGCCCACCACCAGCTTACCCTAGAGTGAGTAGGATCACTGAGCGAAACGTTTCACGAAATCTTAACCGTCTGGCCTCTTGGGCTAGTACTGATGCGCCCGAAACATGACCGTTCCTCTCCAACTCAGACCTTGCCCAAACATTTCAACGAGACGACTTTGCTTCACCTACGTACAATATGTACATCCCACATTTTTGGGACGAGTTGCTGGAAATTCAAGCGGAGTAGAACTGTTTCGGCAGTGGCATGGAAGAAGGATCACGTAGGGTCTAGGTATGTCGCCATAATTTTGGGATTACTTATTGGCAACGGTTGAAATCAAATCTACCGTACGGGAGTAGAAGTTAGAACCTGCCACAAGCGATTCTCCTCTCCTCTTCTCCCTGTCGCATGGCGCTGAGTTCACCTTGTTGACTAGGTCCACTGCCGCTCGCCGTGCACCCCGGTGTGTGAGCAGCCTCCGATGGACGTAGGACACAGCTTCTTGGTTGCTTCGCACGTCCCACACGCCGTCGCAGGCCAATATGAGAGCGTTGTCGGTCTTTGTTATTTGGATCGTGTGCACGTCTGGCCGCGAAATAACCTGCTGCCCTTCCCACAGGTGATCTCCTTCGTGTGGTGGGTATACCTTGCTCGTTTGTTGGCAGTAGATATTCGTTTCATGACGAGAACAGAATATATATATTGAAGTGGCGATTGAGATGACGACGTTCGAACGACATCGCGAAGCCCAGCACGCATGAATGCCAACATTATTAAATAGCACTACGGGTGGTGTGTTTGATAGGGTGTTCTTCGGGGTTTCGCCCCGGCACCTACCTGGGGTATCTAGCCGGTGCACAAAACCCTTGGCACTGGCAGTACTGTAGCACACTGACTTGTGCTGGTAGTCGGTATCTTACCTGGCTGGCGTTCGGGACTACATATTTGATTTTGAAAGTTGCTGCTTGTGGGTGAAGGGCAGAGAAGGAGAGTGGGAAGCAGTAGGAGAAGAATTAGAGTAAGGGTGTGTGGTTGCACCTCGATCAAGTCACATCTACGGCGACGTAAATTGTATTATCTTGGTCATTGTAGTGATGCAACGACGACAATGTTCCCTGCCACGCCCTAGCACCTTCCTACTACGAACAATAGTCCTAGAGTAGCTTTGTTATTGGCAGTGACACGTTGAATATGCGATACGGTGCAGAATACCAGCTGCGGTTACTGTAGCAATAAATAACGAGCAATACGTGGAAAAAAGAGGCTGAGCTTTATAGCGAAGTAGGAAGTCAGAACTCGTTACATACTGAAGTTCGTATAGAACGCACCCATTCTCAAATAAGGAATCCAGCCTGGGCTGGTTTCCTTCTTTTTGATTAGGTGTCTGTTATTGTACGCAAACACCTACAGGCAGTAGTAACTACTCTCATATAAGAGCAAGACGCAATTTCGCCGCATATTGCATTTACCAGAACATTAAAACTCAAGGTACAGTACTTCTATATTCCAGCTGCTCTATTCAAATGTGATTGTTCCGTATTGCTCGTACGTGCCACTTCTGAATTCAATAAAAATATGATTACGTCAGCTGCTGTGAGTTGGACTGATTACTCAGCTTTGCAAGCTGCGTCATAATACGTTTCGTTAATTTCCCATTTTCACCGAATTTTACTAATTGTAGAATGGGCCGTTCACGCGTACTCTATGATATGTCCTTGTCAAGGATTTAGGCTAGTGACTCCCCTGGATGCTACCTGGGTCAACAGGACAATTTTATAAATTATGAAATACGTCAGCTGTGAGTTCGACCGATTAAGTAGTTGATGCTCTATTTATGTTTTTGTAGGTTGACTGATCGCGTAACGCTGACTGTGATGCTTCTACTTGTTTAACAGTATTCTCTACCACTGAGCATCGACTACTGCAGATGGGCCACTGTACTGTACTCGCTACTGAACCTTCACCCTCACAATAGGCTCTGCGGTTGCCTTTCTCTTAACACCGAGTATATTCTTTGGGGGCTCGAGGTACCAATACTCTGGGGGTACTCTAGAATCTACCTTAGTACGTTCTCAAGGGGCGACCGAGTACCTACCTGATTGTTTCATATTGAGGTACCCGGGCATGTATTGCGCTGAGGATCGATCAGATGAACTGATCAACTGCCCATAAGTCGCTGCACCGATCATTTATCACGACAGTAGGCTGTGCTACTGCCTATTGTTCCTGAACACGGAGTAGCTTCTCTGGGGGTTACCGAGTACCTCTATGCTGGGAGTACCCCAGTTCCTACCCGAGAATGCTCTCCGAGGGTACCCGAGTACCTACCCGAGTATGTTCTGTGGAGGAACCCGGGCACCTCCCGAGTAAGTTGTCTGAGGCCCCGGTACCTACCGGGGTACATACATGCATCTCCTGGGGTTCCCGTGTACTAACACTCTGAGGGTATCCCGGTATCTATTGAGTATGTGCTTTGGGGTACCCAAGTACCTACTCGAGTATTTCCTAGGGGGTACCCGGGTACCTACCCGATTTTACTCTCTGGGGGTACCCATGTACCTACCCGAGTACCGGGTATGTTTCCCTTGGGGTACCTGGCAGGTATATACCCGAGCATGACCTCGACAGCAAGGTGTGGTGCCCGGATGACCGAGCGAATACGCCCCGCTTGTAGTAATAATCATCACTAAGTTGCACTTCCACTCTATAGCAGAGGGTGAGTGATAATTATCACGAGCCGTGCAAAGGCTTCGACCCAGCTTCAACCAAACGGTTCCACGGAGTTTGACTTTTAAACCAAACCCTCTCCCCAAGCCCTAACTTCAACCCTTACAACTCCGGCCGCCTGGGGAAGAAATTTCGGAATCAAGCTGTACCTGGTAGGTACATACTTGCGAGGCTCGTGATCACTCAGTCAGTCGGGAATGTACTACTAGAAGACGGGGACTCAAGTCAAGACGCAGGGTTTTCAGTACCAAGGCGTTCTAGAACAGGACGGATCCATGAACCGAACAATAGGATCAACCCTAACATCCCGACAGTGGTCAACTATTCTTTTAGTGTTTCTGAGTCCGTGTCCGCTTTTTCGAGAACATACTAGGCAATCGTAACGTCATGGCCGCGAGCGCGCACGTACATGCTCTGTCGTGAGATCCGGTGCAACCAATATATTCGGACAAAGAAGCGCCTGGCTGACTTTAGAATATTTCGGCAGTCGCCACATGACCGAGTTCATGAACGAGGGCGTTTAGGTGTCGGCGCAAAAGGTCGAAACGGCCGCGGCTTTTGGCGCGTATAAAAGCCTGGACAACGAGCCATGCTTCTACAGTGTGGCGACGGGGCTACTTTAGACTGACGGATGAAGCTCCTTTACTGTCCATCCGAAACACCTGCAGTACCACTGCAACAGCAGTAGTTTCTAGAACTTCAGCATTGCTGCCGACATGCCCTATGCGTACTGCTTTAGCTATATGGCGTTCCATTATGTTTTCCATCCAATTTCGCGCGCTCTCTATCTCAGTATCGGGGTTTGCGTGAGGTCAATATGTAGAGCTGACTCGAGGATTCCGAGAAAGGGACAGTGCCCCCCCCCCCGCCCTGCGGGATAAAACATTTTGTATGCCCTCCCATCGTATAATGATTTTTTCTCACGTCGGACAGATAATCGATTCTCATTCAATGATATGGGTCTTTCAGGAGAGACATGCTTCTCAACTATCTGATCTAGTTCCTGTGGCCGGGTGGGACCCGGACAATTTGCAGGATCTAGGGCGTGCTTCCTGAGTTGGATCTGTACTACAGCAGCATACAGAATCTGCACAAGAAATCCAAACTGGAACTTACGTTCTAGATCCTTCAGGTCGTGGTATGCCCAATGTGTGAAACGTTCGGTATACTTTTGACTACGATCATGCACGATATTGAGTACATCCCATCCCTTCCGGAGTTGTTGGGCTGCGAGAGTCTGTGGTCATACGACTACGGTCATGCATGATGCCGAGTGCATCCCTGTCCCTCTCCTCCCTACCCATAACATATACCAATCCATGGACGCTGTCATTCATGTGCAAGAAAAAATGCCTTCAAAGCGGTCCTGAATAGGATACAGCTCACCCTTGGCGCGACTCGCCCAACACCTCAAGGACATTCGCGCTTGATGCAAGCAATGTCTACCTGGTCGCTACAAGCTAGATGTGCTCCGCCCTGATATTAAAGGGACGCGAGGGTCTGCTCATAGGACCACGGCCATGCATGATATGAACGAACGACGCCCCTCTACCGCAGAATGCCTCTGAACACACCTTGCAATGTATATCCCCGAAGGACCGAGAAACGCCCAGAATCCCATTTACCCTGCCGCGGGACACGAACCCCCCCGCTTCCTCCACCCTCGTTGCCTTGGACGGTACAGACGGGGTGTGGTCTTGCTTTATCACCACCGCCGTGCCCGCCCGACATAACACCCCGCGGCAGTCTCCCACGTTCGCAACGTGAAGAAACACGGGGAGTTGATCACCATGGTGGTGGTGGTGGTGGTGAGACGAAGACTGCGCTGAGATAGAAAGGTCGGTAGCAGTAGCAGTTACGGGCGACGTAGAGCCCCCTGAGGTAGCTTTCGGACCCGGCAAAGGACACGTGGTCCCGGTCGGGGGCCGGTTCCAGGCGGACGGGCGAGTAGTCCCATAGTCATCTTAGCCGCTGAGTTCGTTTCGTTCGACAGCGACACGTCGGCGGCGGGGGACCGTGCCCCACTCTCACTGACTCCAGATACGCCAGGCTTCATGTCTTCAAGCTTCGGCGGCCGACTATCCGCGGCGTCGTGGGATACACCACTTGGCGTCTCCACGGCTCCTCCGTCAGCCGGCGCCTTCCTCTCGCTGGGCGAGGATACTATCCCAACAATTGACCAAGATATCGAGCGAAACAATGGCTGCTTGGGTTTCACTCCTGAACTGGGTGAGATGTGTCAATGCTGCGTGGGTTTCACTCCTCGAGTACGTGAAACGGGGGGGCGATCGATGATGCGAGACGTATTCGTTGCCATTCCAGTCAGCAAAGACGCCTCGGACTAGCCTACCACAGAAACATGGTTCTTGCCGCGAATTGCCCTGCCGTGTTGAAACACGGGCGAGCCGAGTTTTCGGTTTGGTTCCGGCGGTGGCGACGCCACGTCCACCGTGTTTGACCGGGAAGGATGCACAGAAGACCGGAGCGTGACTTGGAGAAGGCCCTTTTCCTCCTTCTGGTCGATTTTGTTCCCGTGGGTAGAGGCATCATCACTGCTGCTCTTGTAATCTACGATGCATTTCTGAGGGTCAATTCGAATAACGTTCTCTAGTTTAGGATACTCGGAAAACGTCTTGTGTCGGTATAATCTCAGTATCAAGTTGTGTTTTCTACCCAACGACAGCAACCAGGATCCGTTCTGGTCCCTAATCCTACCAGAGAGATACAAACTAATAGTGTATGTGCCGTTTACTGCGTGCGGTAAGCAGCACTTCAATTGGAACCTAACTTCTGCGCACGACAGACGTGTAGGTTTTTTTTAGACTTCTTTGATGTGTGCTGTCCTATCCCACTATGTCCGGGGCTACAGGGAATATTTGGATGAAACGATTTGATGTCAATCACCGCTTGTTTTTCCGGGCAGAGGAGAATATATTGTACTCAAAGATGCGACATTACTCAAACGCTGCCCAGCAGTCAGACGTGTGAGTACTGTCATGTGCGTTCACGGTGTTGGCCAGAAACCCATCGCGGTGGCGATATATATTTTATTATCTAGGGCAAGCTGGACCCCTCAACCATGAGCCAATAGTTCAGACAGCACACAGAGGTATGCATACGTCCATTGATAGTACGTCAGTAGAACGTGTTGGTGTGCGTTCACCTGTGGCAGGTGTGTTCATGGCGCTTTTCCGTCGCGACAGGGGCAGCACCTGTGTTTTGTACGACTGGCCATGTGACAAGCTCTATCCCCCACTTTACAACCGGCGATGACGAGTCTGAAAGTACTGCTGTGGTAGCGGCTGCTACGCCTATGAGCTCAAAACGTTTTCTCACTAGCGGGAGCTATACCTGCAGCTTATCTGCCTTTGGCGAATATTTTGCAATATTGGCCTCCTTAGAATCATCCTAACCGATAGAGTTGTGTATATCGATGTTTCGCCGGGTCACAGAGCTCCTCAATACGGTAGTACCAGGTATGTAGCAAGTGAGTGCTACCCTCTCCTGTAGCGCGCGTCCCAAGCTATAGGACCGGCATGCCGTCCCAATGGATGCTGTCTTGTTGGCATATTCAACGAATATCTAACGGCTATTATTGCACCATACACATTGGATAAAAAAAACATATTCACAATGGGACTGTAGGTACTGGAGTACTGGCTCTCCGTTGAGGAGCTCCGTCAGTGCAAAATGTTCCACATCTCTAACAGATATATTATGTGATAGGCCACCAAGACCCTGAGCCTGCTGTTATGATGTGTTGCGCAGTAAGCAGGTCCTAGATCGCGCAGTTGCTGCGGCTCCTACGCGGCGACAGGGACAATATACGTTCCTGGTACTGATCAGAAATGTATCTGCCCCGAATGATCTAGATCATCAAGTGGTAATCGATTTATTTGTCCGAGTTGTGAAATCTTTAGACTCAGAAGCTCAACCTCTACCCCAGCCGGGTTGTATTGTACGAGTTGAATACCTGGTATAGTTTATTCAATTTTTTTGTCTATGTTTCCAGACTGCGATGCGCTCGGTGACAAATGCCACCAATCGTAGAACGGAGACCGTGCCAAAATTACGGCCTCTTTCGCTATGCGGTGGAACTACAACACTTCGGAGACGAACGGAATACAGTAGTGGTCGCCAAGCGCGAGTTTTTCTGACGTCGTCTGCTCAGCACTACAGTATACCCAAGTATAGTAGTTCTTCGAGCGGAGCCAATTAGGCGGGGGAATTACATATGATAGCTTGCATGTACACCATGTCCGCTCAACCAGCGAAAAGACTTTGCTGTAGTAATAACGCCGTGATGACAGCTCGAACTCACGTAAAACAATTGTCTCACTGCAGTGCCTGGCCTCTCCTTACCCTGTTCTAACCCAGCTGCCCAACCCATCGTATATTAGTTCGTGGCTTGAGAAGAAAACGCGACATACAGTACATCACACCTTTAACTTCGAACCTTTCCCCCGGCCTTGCGGAAGCGTGGTGCCTGCCGCTCGTATGAAAGGCTTGTCTTCCAGGAGCTTGTCAAGACACCGACCACGTTCCGTGCCAACGCCGGTCTCGCCCGCCCTCCCCGACGCTGATGCTATCGTTTTTTTCATGGGTGTCCCCGGCGGCGGCTTGTGCTGCCTACAATTATGTGACATTCCCGCTTTTTTTGACGAACCTACTGTTGGCGTGGGATACCGTACCGGAGACGCTCTGGGACTGCCCGCGGCGCGCGCATCCTCGTGGGTGAAAGGTTTCTGGTTTCTTCGGCATGACCTACTCTCCGAGGAAAAATCGCAACCCACCGCCTTCTTCGTACTTTTAAACTTTGCAGAGGATGCGGAGGATACCCTTGACCCGGCGTCGCTGGATTCACTCCCACTGGAACATTCTCCGTCGGAAAAGAGGAAAGCTTGCAGGCAGGCCGGTATAGCGGGCTCGGGAATACCGCCGCCTGTCTCACCTTTGTCCAGAGACGATGCATGCTTGCTCTGGGACTCCTCCACGGCTTGTACTCCCGCATGCCCAACACAGTAAGCTTTCGATGATTGTTGTGGTTGTCGTTGGTATTGTTGTCCGCCGAAGCCCGATGCGCGATATGGCGTAAACGGGGCATCGCCGAAAACCCGAGCATCCGCGGGGCTTGGGGTCTCAGTGCAAACCGCTGGATTGGCGGGGTGCGGTCGCTCTTACCTTTTGAGGGGGGTGGTTATTTACGGTGGCAGCAATGGTGTGAAACGGTGTGAGAGCGGTTTGATAACAGGATAGGTGTGTATGCGATCATCTATGTTCCAGACAGGATATCGTTGCAGCACGAACCCTGGGTACAGCATATACACAACAAATAGTAATAGTGTATACCTGGTGCAGTACATCAGTAGTTTCCGGTTAATCCTTGTTCTTTTCTGTCGGCCAGTGACCGGAGGGGGCACTTGTAGTACAGCAGTAATAAATTCGATCTTACACTATAGTACTGCCGGCCGAGTCATAAGAACGACCCATCAGTGGGAGGTTTTCGGGGAGAAAAATGATATTGGTGAGATACTTCAATACAAAGACGTTACTGTTGTGTGGCGATAGTGTGGGACATATATAATTTTCGAAATAACAAGACAACAGGTATTAATAGTCGTAGCCGGGACTGGTATTCCGGTTATATCTCCTCAGAGTGCCATGTGTGCAATAGTTACTTGCATTTCGTTGCACAGATATTAGCAGACAAGACCGATATGTTTCTTGCTACCGTACAGTTAGCTACTGACGGGAAGATCTGGGAATTATGGACCAAACGTTACCACAAGTAAGTATACCGAAGCAGTGCCTCTGGTATGTTGGTCGCTCGTACTGGTGTTATAGTCGAGGACTGTTCTTGAGGTTCTTTCGTTATATTATTATCGAAATTCCGATTTTTCCCGGTTTATTGTATATCTTTCGAATTGCATTATCATTATCGTTTCCTGATTCGGGGGAGAGGGAGGTTCTTCCCCTCGGCCGGGTACCTATGCCGCAGCTTCCGGCAATACCCCGAGTATCTTGAGCACCCTATTTGACGTCTCTCTTCCCACTATGATACCTGCCGGATTCCTGCCTAGTACGGCCTATAGTTGTCTCCGATGACCAAGCCTCCGAATGGTGCTATACCATTCGACTCCTCCGATCTAACTCAAGTAGAACCATAACGGAGGGGGAAAAAACTATTTCCCTCCGTAACCCCATCTACTCGTGCCCCCCCCCCCCCCTCTTCTTCAAAGGAAAAAATAGGGAGAGTGGGGCGGCAAAAAAGAAGGCACAAATTCCTGGCTTGAATCGACGAACCAGCGACTACCTCACGTCTGCCCGTGCTCGTCACAGGACCTCGTGCTTGCTCGTGCCCGTCGTGGGGGTGCTGACTTACGCTCGATGCCTTGCTTGAAAGGACTGCATGCGAGGCCTTCCTTTCCGAACCGAAATTGCTCTATCCCTGTTCCCGATACCGACATGCCACATTCCCTCTACCAAAAAACCCTGCTTTGTCCGTTACTTCCTTTGCGGAGGCCGTTACTCAGTTGTTATTGTTGTTGTTGTTGTCTTCACATTAAATCGTCCTTTCTACCCAACCTCATCAGTACACCCAGTGTCCGTCCTGATTCCTAATCCTAGAGAGATACTGATTCTGTGGTCACAGACTGTGAGACAGAGGAAACCTACAAAAAAATCGAAAATTCAAGTGTCAA
>JBBMHQ010103969.1:0-21831 GCA_037834295.1 Postelsia palmaeformis
CACGGAGACGTCGTCTTCGGTAACGTGGAGGGGGGGGTGTTGGTGGTGTAGTTATTAGGAACGTATTGGGCCAGTCCAGCGGGACGGTATCGGGGAAGGTCGCTTGTGTTGTGTGGATTAGTGCAGGGTTTTTAATGGGCTACCGAGACGCAACAGTGGGCGTCAGCGCCCGGCCTGTCGTTGGGGAGGTCCAAGTGTAGCAATCTGGCGGTCAGAGGGCCGCCAGCCGGTGGGAAGTCGGAGGACGAGGGGCCGACGGCCAACATCTTGAATAGACCCGTCGGATTGAGCGATGCAAGAAGAAATCTATAGGGAAGACTAAGGTACTGCGAAGAAGGAGATACCTAATGGCGGCGTCACAGACCGATTGAGCGCATTGTTTACGTGCCCGATCAAAGTGCGAGTACTGCTCGGCAGACTCGATTTACCCGATTTCTGCCGGTGACGGTATCCCGTGTAGAGATGTTAGAGTGTTGACACGCCGGGGAACATCTGGAGGAGTGCACCAAGCAAGGACTGAGCAGGTTTGGCCGCATCGGTGGCGTGTCAACTCGGCACAGTAGAAATCGGGTCACTGGAGGGCCGGGGAAAGGCCTCTGATGCCAAGGTGGTCCGAAGCGAACGAAGCTTGCGTGCAATGGGGGCAGGTCGTGGAATGGTGTGTGCAGTAGGATGCGAACGGGTGAAACCAACGTCCACGGCGGCCGGAGGCTTGCCAGCAGCGGCAGCTTGGCGACGGCGGTCCAAGACGATATGAATCTCGACGGGAGAAGGGACGCAAGAACCGTATCAAAAGATGAAGACAGCAGAGGCAGAGGCACGGGAACAACCGGGATTAGCTCGCGGTAGGTCCGGGCGACATGCGTGGCTGACTGAGACACAGCAGAGGGCTTCTAAGGATTTGAATCCGTTGGGCGCTCGGCTGGGTTGTGGTGGGCAGGGGCAGCAGGAGTGATGGATTCCGACGCTGCTTTGATAAAGGCGAGCGTAGGTGGGACGGGGACCGCTACCGAGCTAAAGGTCAGTGCGTTGCCGTCGGTCGGTGGTGGGAAATGCTTGGAGGAAGTGGCGCGTTGGCCGAAGTCCGTGCCTTCGGTTGAAGCTGACAGAAGTGCAACAAGGACTGCAAACACGGAAGCGGCGAGAGAATCGCTGGCATATGTGTTGGCAGGAAGAGCCCAGTTGGCACCTCGCGAAGAAACGTGAAGGGGAGCACGGACAACGAATTCTCCAGATGCAGCGTCGATGGCGTCAAACCTCATTCGGGTTCCGTGTCGGTGAAAATCGCGGAAATCGTGTGGGGAGAGCGTGAGCCCACCCGAGTCTGATCTTGAGCCGGAGGGCGCAAGCCTATCCAAACCGACCCACACGGCGGAGGGTCTACCAAGGAGTAGGCAGTTAGAGCGGGCGACAAAGACGCGTTCATCAGACGGAGTCAACCTGCTAGGGGCGTTGATGTCGCACTCTGTCGCGGGCGAAGGAAGGTGGCAGAGGAAGTCGGCGTTCCCACTGCCACTGCCTTGGCTATATCCCAAAGCGTATCTGTACGCGGTGAGGAGTTGCAGCCACCGCTGCACATCTATGGCGCCGATGGTAGCCTTCGAATGGGAAAGCTTAAGAATGTGATGTCGGCAACGAAGGAACCATTGCTTTATACTGGTGACGTGAAGGGAGGAATTGGCGTCGAGGACGAAGACGTTGCGGAGGTAAGCAGCGACGCGGTCGAGGGCTTCAACAGCCTCGTGGATGACTCTGACGAACCACTCTGGAGGACCGCTTCTGTCTTGAGGTATATCCAGCCACTCAAAGAGGCGTCTTATGCATAAAGTAGCCAGAGGTATCCCGTCCTTGTGCCTTGTTATTCGACGACGAGAAGAGACGAGGTCGAAGAGTCAGAATACTCGACCGGTACCGAAACTGTGGCGTACCTCAACGGCGCGAGCGATGGGGAGCTTGTGAACGGTGCTGAGTTGTCCAGCTTGTTGTCACTGACCGTGATGCGGATGCCACCGGATTGCTTCGGGATGGCGACCACAGGGCTCGCACATGGCGATGTGGAGTTTTGGCTGAGGCCTGCTGCGAGGAACGTGTCCGAACCGCGTCCACTTGCTTTGCGGTCGAGGGATCAATGCGGTAGGACCGAAACGTGACAGGGGAGCTGTTCGGGGAAACACATACCTTGAAGGGAACCAGGGGGGCGGAGACAAAATCAGTCGGGGACTTCGAGCACACGTCGGAGAACTCAGCCGGAACATCACCCAACTGGGTAATGGCGGCCGACGCCCAACCAAGCCCGTGCAAATCAAAAACGAAATCGTGCAAGGTCAACGGCAGGTAGTTCAATAGTTGTAAAAAGCTTGTGGACTGATCGGCGCAAACGCTCGAGCAGGGCAGGTGAAGGGGACCTGTCGGCAGGCGGAGCCAAAGAGGCCACAGATTCTCAAGGTGTCGGGGTGGTTTTGTCACGCAGATGATGGGCAAAGGGACCCAGGCACTGTCGTGGTGAGGGCTGGTCCGCGTTCATTGAAGGACTTGATACTGGGCCTGGGACTGTAAAGTTGTGAGCTTCAGTGCCGTGAGGACGTGAAGAAAAAACCGGAGTGTCTGACAGGACAGCCTCCAGGGGCACTCGTATCAACCGCCTAAAGGATGCGCCGAGAAAGACACCTGGTCCTCTGTCCGCGACGCCGGCTGATGGAATGAGCTGGTGGCCGTTTTTCACAATGTGTTCTTCTGCGGAAAACAAACGCGCGTGCAGCATGTTGGCGAGGTAGCGACCGGCAGAACAGGGACACCATTGCTACGAACCATCATCGAGGAGTCCATGGTCGCGAGCAAAGGTGATTCCGGTGTCACCCGCATAGAGCACGTGGAAGCTTTCAGGGTAAGCCGAAAAGTCGGGAATAACCGCTGCAGCGCCTTGTTGTCCTGGGAGCGACAGCGTCAGCTCGTCGAAAAGTCGACGATTTATCGGGCAGGGAGCCAGCGTATGGTAGAAGCGATCCTGGAACCGCATCTAGCTGTCGCGTCCGAGGTGCACGTCGTGTTGTATAGCTTCATATGCGACGATGTATGCCCACGCGGCGAGTGATGCGGTTGGTTAGTAGTCGTGGAAGAGTTGTACGCTCATGAATACTGCAGTGGAGGTATCCAGAGGCGAGAACCAGTCAAACTCGCCCCACGACCTGGAAGGAGTGTGTTGTTTGCAGAAGGCAAAGGCAGCATCCACGCGCTCGGTGCTTTTTAACGGGTGGGTGTTGATAGTGGTCTGCGATGAGCCCGTATCCAAGAGCGCGACACATCTGAGCTGCACGGTAGCTGAACCACTGTGGATCCTGATTTTGGTGGTGAAGGAAGGTTCGTCCATCTTTACTACAACAAGACAAGCATCTTACACGACGAGCAAGAGAGAGTGCTGACCGGAGTGGGCGACGGACGTTACAGCGAAAATTACGCCGTTGTGGTCTGATGGTACGTTTGGAGAAAAGTCGGGATATCCCAACGGGGAGGCGGCTGCTGACGTGTCACTCGGACACAGTCACTGCCGCATCGAAGGATCAATCCCGAGGGTGCAGTCTCTACTAGAGGGCGAGGTGCCTTGATAAAATCAGAGTTGGTGGCGCGTCGGCGGCGGCGTGCGATCGCGGAAGAGACGTCGCACGGTCTGCAGTCTTGCCCAGACATTTAAAGCCACGCCACAAGGGTGGCTGTTGTGCGGAGCGATCGTCGGCCCTATCTTCGATGCCTCATATGAGGTGGTAAGGGCTATCTTCCACGATACGTCTGTCGCGTGTGTTCTAGAGAAAAGTTCGCTTGGCTGGGGTTTGAACGAACTTGGCGTAAATGTCGACAAGCACGATCTTTCTCGCTCGCATTCCCACACGGCGATGTCAAAGTTGCGGAACTCTCGTCCTTATTTCTTGTGTAGGCGAGGGTCTGACACGCGCATGGTTTGTTGTACAGGCTGGTGGTCCCTAAAGAGACTATTATGTAGTGAAAGTGGTGATGACAGCAGAGGAAATGATTTGATACAAATCATGGAACTAGGTGTGCCATCAGAAATGTCTTGTTTTTTATTGTGGAGTGATCGCCTACGACCACTCGTCATTTTCGTTCCCAAGACCTCGTGAGTAGAGATGGACACGACATATTTATTGAGACCTCCCACCCCGCAGTAGAAATAATATGAATTCGCTTGGTTTCTTAGAGCATTTGCAGGTACTAGCCCCGCGTAGAGCAGGCGATACGCTCGTCCGCTCAGCGCGGGGCGAAATACCGGACGATGACCCCTGCCGCGCAGGAGGCTTCATCTATAGTCAGTATTCTGACTCGATGTCCTGGATCATTTGATGTAAGTATTGGATTTTTGGATGAGGCCTCCTGCGCTGACCCGTGGTCTCGCCCATAATTTGCGTCGTTGGATAGTATCTTGTTGTGTTTTATCGTAAAAGACCACTGGTGGGATACGTATTTGTCTCACCCAAATTTCTTTACGCTTGTCTCTACGCTGTCTCGCACATGCTGCGAAATATTTCTCGAACTTTGACGGCAGAGGAAGCCGGCTAGCGTCCGCGTAGCGCGGGCCGCTTTTCTCTTGCCACCCTGGACTCGGCCACTAAAAGTAGCGCCGAAATAGTTCTTTGCTATTGCTTCTGTCTTTCAACCACCAATTTGTAGTATCTCGTCCACCACCGTCCAGGCCAGGGATCGGGTGAGGGAGCCACCCACTCGAAAGGAGGGCATCGTAAAATGGCTCGGCAGGCCTGCCTCTCGCAAATGCAGAGAACGAGCGGGCTAGAGTCGAGCACCTCGTATCCTATAAACAGCAGTACGAACCCACGAGCAGTAACGCATGCGAACAGCTTCAAATACCTCGTATCCCCCAAACCGCAGTACGGACCAATGAGCTGCGACGCATACGAAGACGTGACCTGGAGAGCCCGCCGCGGGTCAGATTCAAGAGCCTCGTATACCGCACGAGCCTTGTGTACAGCAAACAGGGGCACAAACTCTAAAGCCTCGTATACCGCAAGTGCCTCGTATACAGCCAACAGCAGCTGCGGGTGTTTTTGAAGAGGGCGAGCGGGCCAGGTTCGAGTCCCTCGCGTTCTCGAAGCAGCCGGACGGACACATCACCCAGTGACGCGAGTGATGGCATGTGCAATGGAGGGCACACCGCGAGCCCGGTATACGTGTCCGATATACATCAAACAAAAACACGTACGGGGTAGCGGCCGCAACGGACAGGGCCACTGCTGTGCCCACGGTCAGCGCGTTAATCAATACGCACGGCAGGACAAGGATCATGCTATTTTAACAGGGAACATAGGCAAGTGAATTAAAGCACACAATGATACCGCAGAGCAGTACTCATACAACGGTGCACACCTCAGGGCAGTGTGTTTCGGTGATCAGCTCGAGCAGGTCCTTGTCAGCCTGGGTCTGGTCGTCCAGCTGCCTCGACTCCGCAGCGTCCAAGACACCCGTCCCACCAGTTCTCGTTTCTGCCGGGTCCCGGCCCCCCGAGGTATCCGCAGCATTATTCCCACCTGCCGCTGCTCCGGCTGGGGTCGATCCAGTTGCAGCGCTCGCCCCGCCAGGTTCGCTCCGGCTGAGGTCGTCCCAGCTAGGGTGACCTCCTCCTCTGCCGTTTGGGCGGCGAGCACCCCCGCGTCTGCAACTCCCGACCCCTCCCTGAGTCTACCCGTCGTGTCCCCCACCTCGGAGGCCCCGTGGAGAAGCACGCAATGTTCGGACTGTACGGGCAAGCCATGGAACCGCAGCAGGTCCAAACTGTGGCGCACCATCAGGCGCGTCGCCTCCACCTCCGGGTACGCGCGGGACGCTCCTCCTCGCGAGGACGTCGCCCTCTTCACCGCCGCTTCTAGCAACTGGGGCCAGATGTCTGCACCCGGGCGAGGGGGGACCCGCATTGCCACCCAGCCTAGGGTGCACGAGAATTGGAAACGGGAACTGGGGTCACAGCTGCCGCCCGTTGCCAAGAAGGCACGCTTGAGGTCCAGGACCATACCAGCCCCCAAGGCACCCAGGATGGAACAAGGGAGGTCTTTCAGCATGGTCGCCGAGTCCACCTACGCAACCACCGCCCGATCGGGGTTGGGGTTGGGCAAACGTACCGCGGGTGCCGACGGGACCGGCGCCGTCGCGCCCTCCGAAGGCGTTGGGGTCGGTGTCGACCGCGTGGTTCAAGGCATCTCGTTCCCTTCTACCTCTCAATAAGTATGGCGTGCCCACCTCTGCTCACGAGTGTTTAGAAACGAAAGTGACGAGTGATCGTAGGCGACCACTCCACAATACAAATTCAAGACATCTTCGATGGCACACCTAGTTTCATGATTTGCACCAAATCATTCCCTCTGCTGTCATCGCCATTTTTACGTTTCCGCAGAAAGAAACTGTTCACCGCACGAACAAGAGATTCATGTGATAGCACAAAGAGAAGGCGTGGGTGGCGAGAAGTTGGAGGGGTGCTGCCAGAAGAATATTATGCCATGCGTATAGTAGTATCATACTCGGCGGTATCCATCGTCGCGTGAGCAAAGGAGGGGTATGTGCCAAACGCGTCCCCGGGAACGCAGGAAGAAGTACCTATCTCTTTGAGAGACTCCTTACCTGCTTCTAGCCTCGCGGGGTCCTCATCGGGGCCGGGGCAGGAGGTTCTTCCGCTCGGACCATTCGCGTCTGCGGTTCCCGTGATATCACGGGAGGGGAACTCCGGACTGGTCTACCTTGACTGGGGGGGCGAGAAATCTGTCGTATATAGGCGGGCACCTCGTCGCGGCTCGTCTGGGTATTGAATGGCCCACTTTGGCGCCGAGGGCATAGACGCACTTAAGTCCTGTGGAGGACACCTGTCGCCCTGTGGGAAACGCTTGTCCTCCAACGGCTCCTTGGCTGCCAGCGAGACGCCGGAGGCCTCAAACGAATCCCGCACTTCGTTCTGGTCAAGATCGAAGAAGCCGCTGAAAATTTTCCAACTTGATTATTTGTTAGTGGGCAGCGCGAGGTTCCGACTGGTATTGCGTGAAGGACTCGAGTGGAGCACCAGTGTTGATCTCAGGAGCCCTGTGCTCCCGAACTCGCACCTCAAGGCGACTGAAACACCCTGAGAGGCACGCCTGGACATGGTGGGTGCCTCAAAAATTTAGGCCGTGGAAGACATACGCGAATAATTACGACCAGCAACGTCTACGCGCAAATCAAAAGTGTCTCGAACCCCTGCCTCTCGCGGCGGAGAGGCTACGAGTGCAACAATGCCACCGTCGTGGCGAAGACCGGGGGCGATAAACTACCTGGTTCCGGCGGTGAAAAGCCTACAGCTGAAGAAGAGCGGCTCTCTTCACGAGGACCAGACGCGAGACGCATATCAGGTTTTCGCGGCAACGGGCAAATAGAGAGGACGGTTTCAACCATGTGACTGTCTTCGCGAGGACCAGGAGGGGTACGTATACTTGGCTCCGGTGGTGGAAAACATACAATGATAGCAGTGCGACCGTCTTCATGAGGACCGGGAGTAATTTATTTACCTAGTTTTTGCTGTCAAGAACATACGGTGGCATCAATGCAAGCGTCTTTGCGGGGTCCGGGAGCGAGGTGTATGCGCGGTTCTCGCAGCGAAGACTATATGGTGACAGGAGTACGACCATCGTTACGGGAACCGGGAGTGATATGCATGTTTTATATCTCTTGCTGCAACACATGCGCATTCTATTCCCCTGGGTTATGTCCGTAACGTTTCATCGGGGTTTGTATGCTCGCCCCTGCTCGACTTGGAGCACCATCATGTTTGTAATTCCAGTGTGCCGACCATTTTATATCGAACCGAATAAATGCCGACGTTATCCATTGTACCGACATATGTTCCACCTGTCGTCGGTTGCAATTCGGCGCTCGATGACTTCCCAAGGGTTGGCTGGTCTGTTTCACCTGAACCTACTACTCCTTCAAGCGGCGGGGCCGGCCCCTCCGACTGTCGTTCGAAACTGTCCTGTACACAGAAGCATTGGCGACAACAGTACTTGCCTGCGATTTCCCTGAATTTGGCCATGTCCCCTTTCGACTCACCAACCACTGCTTGCGGTTTGAATATACCTCTCCCAAGAAGGCGTGTTGGTTATTTTATGCGGCAAACCAATGCTTCCAATTTGAATGTACCTCCCCGAACAGGGCGTTGTGGTTGTTCCTGCGACCATGAATTGCTTGCTGTTTGAATTTTCCCCCGCTACCGTCTAGTAGGGTACTATATTTCCTTCTGTGACCACCCATTACTTACGGAGTGAATTTACCCCCGCTACCAGGGAACAGTAATTATTGATTGCGGCGGAATGCATCATTTCTGTTTTTTGCACCACTGCTTGCAAATTGACATCGCATCCCACGGTGACTCCTTTCAGCGTACGTCCGGGTCATCTTTTATGCATCCTGAAAATGTTTCGCGCGACTCAGATCTCTTGCTTTGGCGCCCCGTATATTCGTCGGGCACCAAAATAATTGTCTACTGAGCGCACGAAATAAATCTATGCGTATCAAACATTCATCCTTTGCGCGTCCCGAACACTTTTCGAAAGGCGTGATACATCTACTGCGCATGTGGGATGTCTCCCGCCGTAGCATAGATTCATCCATTGCACACCCTGACTTTTCTGTGGGTGCTGATCCGCCCCATTCACTCGCCGAGTTTTTTCGTGCGATGGGGATTCTAGTATATTATTGTACACGAAAGTGCACTTGCGCGACCCACCAGATTCGTGCCTCCAGATTATCGCTCCTTTGCGGCTTCCCCTCGTATATTAAAATACGATGCACTCGTATATTAAGATACGACGTAGCGGCCACTGTACTCCGTTTAATATGGACCACGTCATGCCGGTACTGACTGACGTTTATTGTCACACTCTCGGTCGACTTTCAACGCCTCCCGTTACGCAACACACTCCTGTTAATATGAACAAATACCTTGGCCCTCCCCGCTTTGTTTTTACTTCCTCTTTGGTCCCCACTCTCTAGGCTTTCCAGGAAGACCCCTCTTCCGCCATGAGCGAGAAATACCGTCTTGCTGGGGAGACAAACCAAGAGCCCAACTTCGAGTCTTCCGACGAGCAGCCACCGCCGGCCGGCCTGGACATCCCTTCGGGCTCGCTCGCCGGCATGGCCATCTCGTCGGGCTCGATCGCCGATAAGGACATACCTTCGGGCTCGGGCCAACCAGTGGCGACCCCCCGGTTCTTGGCTGGCAGCGGCGAGGAGAAGAAGTTCTTCTCGAGCAACGGCGGGGAGCGGCAAACCTTCTTTGGCAGCCGTGGGGAACAGCATGTCTTCTCTGGCAGCGGTGAGTAGTGGTAGTTCTGCTTTGGCAGCTTCAGAAGATACCGATACCTCTCGGGGAGCGGCAGGGAACGACTTTAGTCTGCCAGAGATTTTGATATCTACCAGGACTCCATGTACACGGAGGAATGGTCAGAGCTAAATTCGAAGGCATGGAACAAGATCGCCGCGAACCAGGCGTTGAACCGTCGGGCGTGCAACCAAGGAGACGCCGTCGACGCCCAGGGCGCGTAAGGACGCAGCATTCCTTGCGCAGGTGAAAGCCGCCACCCCCACGGACGACGAGTGCCGCTTGGCTGAGGAGCCTGCTTCAGCTCAGGTATCTCACCCGAAGAAGCAGCTCGAGGTCGTTGTACGAGCAGAAGCCAATGCACGGTTCTATCGGAAGAAACCCCGTGGAGTCAAGGCGGCCGCCAACCGCGAGGTCTTAGAGCGGCTGAGGTCATTATCCTCTCTCTCCATCCCCCCTCGCACCCTGGACTGCCCCTTCTAGTTCCAGCAGAAACCCTTCGATGTCCCTCTAAGAACTTGCTCGTCATTATCGTAGCCAAGCACCCTCAGAGCGCCTTCCGCCCTGAAGATGCAAAGTCGGTCTCATCGGCGGGACGCTCCCTCCTAGCATACATGGACGACTTGCCGACGAGCACTCTAGCCCTGCTGCTGACGCACTAGTCCACTTCGTTGGTGACGGCAACGGCCAAGGCGACCTACTACTGCCTCTTGGGCGCCCGGAAGGTGCACAAAAACGCCACCAACACTCCCGGTTGCCCAGGCGACCCCCTCCCCGCCAAGACCTCCCACCAGGACCGCAAACCCAGCTCGCGCAGAATCAACTCGAAGGGTTGATGCAACTCCAGCGGTGGCGCCTCCTCTTCGCGCGGCCCTTCGTCCCCCAGAGAACGGAGGTCGCGCAATGAAGGCAAGGGCCCTCACAAGCGCTCCTGCTCTGACAAACGCGAGAAAAAGACGGCAACGACACGGATGCCTCTCAGCTGGAGGTGCCCACATGAAATGGAGTCTCCTTAGTGGAGCCAGCGGCCCGGAAGCCTTCAAGATTCTGCTTCGCCCCGTCAGCTTCCACTTCGACCACGGCGACCGACGTGGAGCCATGGCCAAGCTGGGTAGCCACGAAGATGCATTTTACGCACTGTTCCCGAGATTTTTCGATTGCTAGTAGCATCCGTCACGGGCCGTGAGCAGGTCCTAGCCCCGGGCGTCGAGGTCGTGCTAAAGATTATTCGTAACAACGATAGAGAGCGGTACTCGAGCCTCATGATAGTTTTGTATCCGAGAGGTTTGGCGACGGCGTCGAACCGTTTTGGGTCTATCGACAAGATGTATCGTAACAACGATAGAGAGCAGTACTCGAGCCTCATGACAATTTTGTACCCGAGAGATTTGACGACGGCGTCGAAAACTGTTGGGTCTATCGACGAGATGTGGTTGGCGTTCGTTGAACTCTCAACGAATAAGACTCCCGCCGTCAACGCCGAAACACGTTTAACCTTTTCAACTAACGAGACCCTCGCCATCAACGGCAAAAAACGTTTTACACTTCAACCCCTCGCGGGTATTTCATTGCACTCGCATGAAAGCGGACGCACACAAGGCCGCAGCCGTCCAAATGCTCATCGGGGTCATCCCGCAACCCTACTTCGATGAATGTCGCACCATCCTCTCGTTCCCCTGACCCAGTTTTGTCGTTCGCGGCCAAATAGTCTGATAACTCGACTGAATGGGACCAGGTATTTCATGTTAACCGAAGTTTCCGCAACGTATCGCATTCCAATGTGGACGCCCTTTCCCACCTCCGAACAGGACGCTAAGCACTTCGAGGCAACAAGGGCCACTGTCTTAACGCCTAGGGTACGGATCATTCACTAGATCTTCGCTGACCTCTTTACCAACGCTAGCTACTGTCCACAGTCTCAACACGGAGCCAGGCCGACTTGGTGACGATGATGAAACCGAGCGCCGTTGGCAGCGCCGCATGCTATCGTATCATCATCGCCCTACCCACGTTGACGGCGAAAACACACGATCGTCGCCCTCTTTGTACCGCCTAAAAAAATCGTCTCGTCGCGACTACAACAACCACTGCTATAACAAGGGACACTCCTACTCTGGTTAGTCTCGTCATGGTGGCTCCCAATACTAAGATTGGGGGTGGGAAACAAAGCCCAAAGGCCGGGACTATGGTACCCGGAACGATCGAAACGTCGCACGCCAACACGTCGGTCTCCCCGTGAATGGAGATCGCAGCACCGACACCGTACATACCACCAGGTCTACTTTAAAAGGGCCTATCTCGTCCCTGGCCGCTTGAGCCGATGCCGGTGCTATGTGGATGATGGTTTTTCGTGACGGCAGCGAGATGGCATCCATGACCTCGTTCTCTGCTTTCGGGGTCCACTTCGACAACAATCTCAAGCCGTACTCCACTTGTAGCTTGAACAACTGCACCGCAAACGCGTGAGCCTCACGGTTCTTAGTACACCAACGGTTAAAGGCACCTACTGCTGACGGGCCGTCCACGTCTACTAGCACTTTCCTCGCCGCAGCACGTCCGGGTTGTCGCGTGTAAAACTGTCAAAGGAGATGGTAGAGGTTATACCTCTTCTCCTGGTTGATATGATTCGACAACCAGTCTGGAGGGAACACCCACTCCCTCGGGGAGGGTGCCCGAGGTCGTGTTCACGACACCACCCCATGCAACGGATGACGCATCCGACGACCCTTTCGTCAAGGCTGCCGCGAAGTATCGCGCACGCTGCCACGACCCCTCTGGCGAGGGAGCCGACGGATTCCGCCACTGCTTGAATTCGTCCCAAAATAACAGCCCTGGAGTCTTGCGTCAGATAGATACTGATCATACTCGCAGTATTCAGGTCTTCAGGTCTTCAGGACTGACACTACTGGCAGTACTCGCAGTCTTCGGACGCCAGTGCTACTGCAATACTCCCGGAACTCGCAGGACGAAAAATATGCTGGGGTGAACTGTGCAGTAGTGCAAATGTATAAAATGAAACTGCTGCGAGACTTAGTGCGCCACCTGTGAGCACAGATTGATTCTTCAGCGATTGATACCCACCTTCCTTTGTAAGCTGCGTGATACGTCAGACGTGCTCATCGGAGTTCGACAAGACGTAACGGCCGAGGAAGAGAGTTTTTTTTGGCCCCTCACGACTCATGGCTGAACAACTCAAACACGCCATCCATTCACTTGCCAATGCATGGATTAATCTGCGGCATGGAGGACCCTTTATTTCCTACAAATATCGCATGGTATACTCACACCGGGTTGGATACTCGTACCAGGTACCAGGTATGTATATGTATTTTATTGTTCTTTCAGCATCGCTTTCACATCCCAGCTTATTTAGGAGGTTTTATCATCATCGATGTTCTGGACAAGCCGTGGTCACATGTGGTTTCATCCCTTCTCCCCCCCCCCGGTTCGTGCCTTCATTCTCCATCGTGCATAGGGTTCAGCATTTCCACTGCTCGTCGATTTTCATCGAATGTTGCCAACTCACGCTCTCGCACTTTCCGCAGATCATTTATTTATACATCATGACTGTTGTTTCAAAATATGGAAATGTTATCCCCTGGCAGAGTAGCTAATGTGATAAGGATTACCCTGGGCTGGGTAATCGATGGATCGTTGACCCCTACCAGGTACCAGGTATAGCTCAGTAGGTGTCACCTTCACACTTGACGTCGTCCAGGTCCCGGGTTCGAACCCCACTTAGAACGTGTCTTTAAAGAAACTCTTGTACGTGCCTAAAAACACATCTCACTGTTTCCCCAGGTAGTGAAACGTAGCGGGTAGGTCAGCGTACAGACGGATACGGTTCTGACGCCCCAAATATCCCGCCGTTCATAGAGAGGGGGTATTATAAGGATTGCCCTGTGCTAGGTAATCGATCGGTCTTTTACCCCTATAGCTCAGTAGATAACACCATTACACTAAACGGGCGCTAGTAGGCTCACCTTTTGCTTTGCGCGCAACGAGAAGGGCCTCCGAGAGGAAGAAAGGGAGAACTGCTTCAACCCCGTCGAATTATATTGGTCCCAGAGAACTTGCGAGCGTTCGCGCACGAGGGGATAATGAGGAGATATGTCGTGTTTTTTTAGTTTTTTTCCATGTAACTTTTTATTTCGTAGGTTTCCACATATTGTCGTAAAGGTACGTGCAACAACCAACAACTACTAACTACCGCTGGCACCAGGCAACCTTCACAGCAGCAGCAATAATAGCAGGCCGCAGTAGTATCTCGGAAAAGCTGTCCCAGTACAGTGACAGTGATATAGCAGTCGCCGAAATAGTGCGAGATTTACCTCGCTCTGCAGGCATACGGCAGTGTGGTGTAGTGAGGAGCACTCACTCGTAGTCCACTATTAATACGTACACCCAGCAAGTCCGACGCTTTTCATCGCTTTTTTGGTCCGGTGAGGAAATCAGGGCGAATCCAGTGCAAAAAACAGCTTCCGAAGAAATCGATCGGAGCGACCACCAACGGAGTCAGTTGCAAGGCGGCCTCCGTCTTCTCTTGCTTAGATACCGGTAGACGGTATCAAGGCTGACATAGATCATTCCTCGTTCTCGTCGGTTTCCTATTTAATAGTTTTTCATTCAACGCGGACACTGCAAAAAAAACGAACCCTATTTTTTCAAATATTTAATTACCGATAAGACGATCGTACAAATGCTCAAACGAATGCTGTGGATTATGTACGTCGTTGGCTGTGTCCTCAATAATGTTACTACTATTATTATGCTTGCCATCCGACAATTTGTGCAGTGTTGTTTTTAAAAAAAGACTGACAGAAAGTGAAGAATTCTCCAGAACAAAATCGTTCAGCGTCCACTGCTGTGGTTGTAAAAGATGGCAGATCGATTTTTCACCACCGGTGACCACTTTTTTTGCTTGGACACCCCTTGGCAGTATGATCGCTTTATGCGGTGTGTTGCTATTGACCACTCACTGTAGTACTACTACTACTGCTGTAAATATGTGCTTTACTAGCTTCCAGACATTTTATCGGGCATACGCGGAGCAGCGGCGGGCATCACAGCCCGCCGCCGAAAACAAACCCTGGCTTCTTCTATGTAGTCTATATGACAGAATAACGACGTGTAGCGCGGAGTAAGAACGAACACATAGCTCGCAGCAAGCATCCAACCGCTATATAGCCACCGTCTGCACGCAGCAATGTTCGGAAGGGGGCTTCTGCTCCGAACGAGGCTGCGGCAGCACGCAGCAGTATGTGGAGGGAGTGTTCTGCTCGGTACTTGTCAAGGTTGCGGGTCGGGGAGTGGGTCGCACGTAGTGGGGGGAAATCCGTCGTCTCGCGCCATGAAAGAGTGCCCGCAAAAACGCGGTGTAACCTCCGAAACGCACTACCAAGACGACTTTTGGGGTTTGAGGCATCGTGTCGGCCCTCAAAGCGCGTCGTCGAAAAAACGGGAACGGGCGTTGCTACAGTGGATTTGCACTATATTACGGGTGACCATAGTTAATAGGACCAAGATTGTTACTAAAAATGAGTATATATATAGGTTTTTTGTGTACCACAGGTCATATTAACTATGGCCCCCCGTAATAGTAATAGCGCACGCGGGGATGTAGGGCGGAAAAGAAGGATTGGAGCGATTGATATTGCGCTTGTGGCTGTCTCGCACGACGACAGGTTTCCGCGGGAGGATCGTCGCACTAACGACAGTTGAAGCAATATTTTGGGCTGTTGCAGTAGCACATCTGCGTTTCTCCGCGTGTACTTCATATATTTTTTAACCTACGTGCGTACAATCGTCAAACGGACGTTGAAAGAGTCGGTGGCTCCTGCGTACGCGGTCTTGAGGGGCTTCCGTGAGAGAGAAATGGCAGGCAAGCTGATGATGCCGATCGATACCGAGAGAGCGGCCGCGAAGGGGCGATTGTCTCGGCTGCGCGGCTACATGGAGTGCTATAATTCGTTTTTCAAGGCTTTTATTTCATACCTACCTGCTACGCATTCAGCACTCAACCACGAGCTCGATGTTGTCACAAACAGATTCGAAAGGTATAGGATAACACCCTACCTCTATTTATGCTCACATGCAATGATAAAAGCGCTTCTTAATAAGTGCTCATTCGTGTGAACCATTACAAGAGCCTCCTACGGTACCGTGGTTATTCACCCGCTGGAGGCTTCAATGCGCTTTCCTTTATTTCCAAGTGACTCTGTCAATACTAAGTGTTGCAAGTTTTCATCCAGATGGTACAGGACATACACCGTGATTTACTTAGGGATAGTTTTTTATACAAACACGTGGGCATACCGGCGCAGAAGGTGTCACAGGAGTTACGTTGCCGCTGGTAGTGTGGGAAGTTGCTCATCCGGCCGTCCAACCTCGGGAAAAAAGCGATCACCAGTGGGGAGTAGCACGCCAATATCGTTATTTGGCGCTGCATCACAGAGCGACGCCACGGTAGGAGTGTAGTGCCTTATTCTAGGCTATCGATAACATGATGATATCTATCTGCAGCTCATCCGAACCACCACTTTCGAGCGATTCTGCTCGCGAACTCCGATCAACTTTCCAGGCGCCAGCTCTAAAACAAATGTGTTGGGGTTGTACGTATGTACCAGGTACAAAAAAGAATGATTGTTTCCGGGGTTTTCTTATCTCGGGAAAGTTGTGAGTGATCCATGTTGAAGATCATGCTGCACATTGTCGGATGGCAAAATAAACAATAATAATGTATAATCATTTGGTATGTACAGTAGTTGCTCACTTGGGGAACTCTCAGCCGGCCAGAATATATGTTGCGCCAAAAGGGGCAGCCCCTACAGCGAAAGAACACTCACGTCAACGCTGTTAGTTGCTATTGGGTCTTACTGCAGCAGCAGCCAGTAGCCTACGGAGTCGCTGAACGTCACCAACACTCAACTGTGAATAGCCGTCTACGACGAGTGGGCCACAGAGGCAGCATCATTATACATCATCTACTTGTCGGGCTTAAATACATTGTTACCACCATGGTATTTCATGGTGGCCGTACAAGCAGTGTGGTAAAGTGGCAAGCCAACCGCATGCTCAGGATTCTGCACAATCATAGTGCAGTATCGTTTCGGCTATATATGGGCACTAAATTAGGAACCTCCTCGTAAACGAAGATGAAACGTAAAAACATGGGTCTTCGGGTCTGCGTTGTTTAAGTTTCCCCGTGTTTTTTCTCGTTTTTTATTGGCTGCGCCAATCAGAGCATGCTCCTCGCGCACACTTTCGCATTTTTTTAGTATTATCCCATACTTGGCCCAGTGAGCGCCACGTTCAATATCACATGTATACATACATTTTTTGTGAGCAAATTTCGCGAGCCAGCGTGGCAATGGCTTGCGCCAAGCCTCTGGATGACTGTTGCACATCTACAATGAACTGCCCCGCTGACCTGATAACAGGTTATGAGCCTCAGATCGCTTTTGGTTGAGCGCTTGGCGCATCAACCGAACTATTGTGCGATCTATCAGATGCGCAATGTGAAGACGACACCAACACCAGGCCTGGGTTGCTACGGCTTCTGTAAAAAGATTCCCTGTGAGTTTCCTGGGATCGCCGGACGACATCGCCAGTGGACAACACCGACTGCTACACAATACAAGACGTTCGACTTCTGAGTACTGCAGGGGCTACTGTTAATGAAAATAGAAGACTCCACATAAACACCCTGAAAGCGTCGCTGGCAATGCCACCGGTAACCTCCTCAAAACGTTTGGTGAGGAGAGTTGAGTCATACCGCACTGCCTGTCCGTGAATGTAAGCATCGACATTTATACGAAGATCATGAGGGTACTTATATTTATGGGCAGATTGGTACGATACATTACAGTATGCTACAACGCCGACGCACCCGAACATTTCATCGACTGGCATGGGGCTAAGGCTAATGCCGCAAGTGTTCCCACCTGCCCCAGTGTTCATAAGTCGGTTGGTTGCTGCACACTCCTGGGGAGGTTAATATCCTTCCACAGTCTACAACGTCAGGCAATGTTGAACCGCGTTCAACTCCGTCAATCATGATCTGCACGTGGTTCTGTAAATACTGGTTCCTGGCATGCTGGTGGCGCTCGTCGGAGGCCAGCACGCCCACGGAGTTCGAATGCATGTGGGGACCCGCGGTGAATGGCACAAGAAGGCATTGAAGGAACTCTTGTATCCAACTGCCCCCAAGGGGACACCAACGAGGACATCACCACGCCTTACAGGCGGGACTCATCGCTCGCAGCCACTGTTGATGAAAAGAGATGTCGTGTCAAACAATTTAGTCCGCGCTGGGGTTATCCCACTGCCGTGGAGCCGCTGAACGAGGGCCCGGTCGACCACTACATAAAACACATACAGCAAGAAAAACGCCTGCTGCTGCTGCCGGCTGACCGCGGTGACATAAACCGTCGCCGAGCGGCATATTTCACGGAAAGCGGCACGTCGAAAGCCACCCAAGAAGAGAAAACCGGGAGATAACGTCATCGAGCTCGTCGCCCACTTACTTGGTATGTTGACAAGGAGGGCCCCGACTTCGACTGCCGACCACACAGGCTTGAAAGCACCAGCAGTCTGTTGCACCTATATACCTGGGTGGCTTATCGCGCAACAGCAGGGTAAGGGTGCGCTTGTCAAGGGGTTTGGCCCGCGGTCATGTTGGCTGAGAGAGCACCCGACCACAACAGCACCACCAACCGTGTGTCATGACTACGGCAAAGCGTGGGCTCTACAGCAATACGTTTTTTGTATAAAGTGAGCGCGCCTTGCCTGCGCAGGACAACGACAAACTGGTTCAACTTATCACAAGGGCGGGAACAACTGAAAGGACGATTGGATCGCCGAGGCTGCTGAATCGGTTGTGTTGTATGAGCGCATGAACCCCCGCCGCGGGGAGAACAATTTGGTCACCGCTGGAGGGAGTAACATCATTGACTGCGCCGGATCGCCATCGTTCTCATCCGGACGCCCGAATCCACTTCATTGACTGGGCCGATCACCATCATGGGCATCTGGATGGAGCATGGTATCATCCGACGACGCTTACTATGGTAAAAGTTTGCCGGAACGTCGTCCGCGGAATCGCCGCTTGAATGTCGTGGGATCGCAAGAGTGGGGAAGGATCGGCCCACAGAGAGCACGCGGCAGTATTTTACACGTCAGCAGTTTGTTGCGGGAGTGACCTTACTCTGCTCGAAGTTCGCACGAAACGTGATGCATTTGATACACGGCAGACGGTAGGGAGTATATATATACATGTATATATGTATATATATATGTGTGTATTATATATATATAATATTTGTTTCTCGGATGCAGCTCGAATGAAACGCGTTGGCGTGCTGTTCCCGAGTGTGCATTTTCTAGTTATGGTTGGACGGTCGCACGAGCGAGTGCGCAGAACCTTCAGTGGCGAAACATTCAAGATTGGACGTGTGTACGAGTGCCTCGCCAATCTAAAGAGAGACAGCTGAGGGTGGGCACGTTTGCCGCATCGTTCGAGCACCGGAAGGGGCGATGGATCTGTTATGTGGAAGGTGCACACGCTGACCGGCCCCCGAGATGCCTGTTTGGCATCGACGTTCGCTATGCGTCAAGCATGGACGGGGGTGCTGCAGCGCCGTGCGCTGGGGATTTAGTGCGATACACCCGAGGGACTGCCCAAAACACTCCAGAGCGAATTGCTTAATTTTCTGGCGGGATGTAAGTTGCCGGAAGTTCCCGCGGGAACGATAGGAGTAACGCGGAATGCGTTCGTTTTGCCGCCTGCTAACACATTACGTGCGAACTCACTTTTACGCCCACCCATCCTTCCATCTATCCATTCAACCCACCAATGTCCCCAGTGAAGCTCAGTACGTTGCATCCTATGACACCATCGTACTACAGCTGCAGTACCGGAAACCCACCCAGAAGTGCTACACACAAACGTTCGTGCCTTGCTATTTCCCTCAGGATGACCAACAATTAATACTTCGAGATCTCTGGTAATAAACAGAAAAATACTCGTACGAATCATACGCGTAAAAGCGCCAAACCTCGTTGCGAGGGGGGCGTGGCGTTTGGACCGTGCCGGTCAGCCATCCGGGCTTGCCCCCGACGAGCATGGGGGTTGCAAAACACAAAAAAACGTCAATGATGAGCAGCTTTACAGAAAAAAACATTTAATGGCAAAGCTTTTGCGAGGGTCATACAAAACAAATCGAAGGGATATGCGGACCTCCGCCCGCGACAACTCACCCCATCCCCCATAACACACCAATCAAAAAATACGCCGTCACTGCCTCCACTGCGGCTGCCACTGCTACTGTCGCTGCTACTGCGGCTACTGCTATAGCCGCTTCTGCCTCTGTTGCTGCTGCTATTGCTGCCCCTGCAACTGCTACTGCAACTGTCGCTGCTTGCATTGCTCCTGTCCTGCTGCCGCTGCCGTCCTCGTGACGCCGACATTTCAACACGGGGTGTCCCGCCACCCTTCCTAAACAACGACGTACATCCTAAAACACCCAGGAAAGTCACTTGAACTTGACGGTAGAAGACGTGGAAAAGCAGCTACAGCAGCAGCAGCAGCAATATACGTACTGTTGTAGCGTTCCTTGCGAGCAGGGCAACCCCTAGGATGACCCTCCAACCATGTTCCCAACTTGGACCCAACGGATCAACTGGTCCGCATGCCAAACGCCATAGACCCCCCCACACCCCTGCTCCACGTCCCACCGTCCGCTTCGACGAAGACAGAATAAAGCGGCGCCCCTCAGCCTTCGGTCTGCCGCTGGGGGCCTCCGCCCTGCCGCATCAATAACAACAACAACGAACTGCCACGCCTGCCGACGCTTTTCCGTCGTGTTTTCAACACGCTGCGATCGCTTCTGTGTCTTCAACATCCTACTGCTGTCTCTAAAAACTCCTCCTTTTGTGTCTACAGCATGCTACAGATGTGTCAACGACACATTTCTGCGGTGGTACCAGTGTCGTCACGAAGAGAGAGACTCTTCCCTTTCAAGGGGTATCCGTGAATGGACTGTCGGGCAAACGAGCGCGCTGGAAGGGGCAAGACAGGTGCAGGCACAAGCGATCAACATCGGATACTGATCTCCAACATCGACTACCAGAGCATCATCGCAAGACGATTTACTGCCGTCAAAATAATAATCTGCCACTATACAGAAAATCAATAAACTGATCTACACGTGCTGTAGAGAAATCGTCATACTCGCCCACTACTCAACAGCAAAATCGGTAACCGTTCCAATACTGTAGAGAACAATCGGAAACCGAGTTTACCTTTTGTTGTAGACCAAAATCGGCAACCAAGCTGCTGCTTGAAGCAGAGTAAAATCGGACCCCAACAAGCGGAGGAACAAGAGAGCCTACATGGTTCAAAGCCCAAACCGACCAAAATTCGACGGAATCAGGTGTTCGGTATAGGTCTATCGCTGTCTGTTCCGATCGATTGAAACGTGTGACTAGACTGCCCTGGTTGAAAAAAAAGGGAGACGGGAAAAAGAAACAAACGGAAAACGAAAAATGTAGAACAAAAATCTGTCCGCGTCGGCGAGAAGACGCCTTCAGGTGAAACGGCCTTGTTCCCCCGCTCACGCACGAACACCAACGACAACTGCACCATCCCCTGATCAGCGATCCCTCTATCGACGGGCGCACGCACGACTCACGACAACATACAGCCCAACTTGGAGAATCCCAGGGGGTGGGAGGAAGGGGTGGCCCATGATCGATGGAACACAGTGAAATCGACGATGATCTGTGTGTGGCTTGGGGTCGGTGATGGACGCGGCGAAGGCGTTGCGGAGGTGCCCAAATAACTATGACGGCCTTGGAGACTACCCCATGCTACCGCGCAACGAAAAGCACAAGTCCCTGCTGCCGCTACCGCTGCCGCCGCTGTCGGCGCTGCCGACGTCTCCCAAAGGAACACTCGACGGCCAGTAACACGCGCGGCAAGAAGAATTGCGGTACGCCGTTAGCGCGGAACCGCCAAATAATTTCTCACGCGAAACGACTGAAGTCGAAGCCTTCGCCCCTTTCGGGTCTCCCGCACGCAGCCCCTGGAGAGCTTACCTGCGCAAACCAACAACCAATCAACCCGACCAACCCAACCGAAAAGCTAACCAACCGAGAGCACAGATACTGCCGGCCCTACGCGTCTCCATTCTGCTGAGCAGCCCCGTTATCGCTCTCCGTCCGCAACTCCTTCCTGACCCAAACCTTGTTCCACGTTTCTCTCTTGCCGTCCACCGCTCCCACACCCCCTACCGCTGCCGCAGCTGCAGCCGCTGCCATCGCCGCCGCCCCGCCCGACGCAACACTGCCGGTGGAATGCCAGCCCCCCCCATACCCCAAGCTCCGAAACACGGGACCCCTCCCGCGCCCGCCTCGCCCCCCTCGTTAGCCCCCCCGCCGCCCCCCGCCTCTTCCGAGATAACTCCTCCCCCCCGCAT
>JBBMHQ010104080.1:7128-21824 GCA_037834295.1 Postelsia palmaeformis
TGCATCAACTTTTGTCGCCCAGCACGCTCCTCCCCCGAAAATCACTCTTCGGGGAGAAGATTCCGCCGCGAGCACTGCTCCGACCGCGTCTGCCCCTTCAGGCCAGGGCAATACAGACGCCCCCGCCGGAGCAGCGATTGTCGCTCAGCACGCTCCTTCCTCGACGAGCACTTCACAGGGAGAACATTCCGCCGTGATCACTGCTCCAGCCGCATCTGCCCCTTCAGGCCAGGGCTCTGCAGAAGCGCCCGCTGCAGCGACAATTGTCGCCCAGCACGCTCTTTTGCGGGGACATTAACCCGCTGTGAGCACTGCTCCGGCCGCGTCTGCCCCTTCAGGCCAGGGCTCTGCAGAAGCCCCCGCTGCAGTGGCGAGTACTATACAGGGAGAAGATTCCACCGTGAGCACTGCTCCATACGCGTCTGCCCCTTCAGGCCAGGGCAATGCAGAATCCCCCCCTGCAGCGACAATTGTCGCCCAGCGTGCTCCTCCCCCGACGAGCACTTCACACCGAAAAGATTCCGCTGTTATCACTGATCCGGCCGCGTCTACCCCACCGCCGCCTGGCACCCCGGCGCCTCCGAACGTTTTGCCGTCTTCCGGCCGCATCTCCACTCGGGCGTTGACGAGCAGCGGCCGCCGTTGGCTCCGCGCCGCCCGCTGTTGATTATGGCTTCGAGCCCGGCGGGGCCCCTAGACCATCAGCCCAGCGTGTTATCACCCTGCCGCGAGCCCCACGGCCGTGACCGCCCGCACCAGTCATTTCGGCCCCAGCTCCTGCCGCGTCGTTGGTCCCGACGGCACTCAAACGGTCCGAATACGACCGCGCCGAGCCCGTGGGACCCTTCTTTCACGGCTTTCGATACCACCTGACGCACCGTCCGTTCCCACGGCTGACTTGAACTCCCTCGGCGCAGCTGCCAAACTTCGATTTGGTGGTTTTGCATCGCGCTATTTGCGCGCCGACCGGACTCGGGAACAACAGGCCGAGCTCGCGCGACGCCATGCGCTACATAGCCCTTGGCCGGCCGGAAGTGTTGCCAGCCAACGTTTTGTCGTGTCTCCCTTCCCACCAGCGCCCTCCCTTTTCGGAGGTTCAGGAGCTGGTTCACGAAGTCCTCTTGGATACCACCGACGCGGGCATCATTCTACTCGTCCGACAGCCGTCGCCCCCCCCCTTGCGTCAGACACGCAACGCCCGGTGGGTCGTACGTCCTGTTTAGTGAATGACGAGCATATCCGCTTTTTATGCCACTACTCATTCGCCCCTGGGTCATGCAGGCTTGCCATTCCATGACTTCCTGCCACGTAGGAACCGCACGCACCCTTCATATGCTCGAACGTTCCTGTTGTTGGATGATATGAGTATTTGTACTCGGTGGTGGTTACGCAAACGGTCCGGTGGCCCACCATCACTCTGCTCTTGCCAGAAGGGCCCGGCATCGCCGTCAGCATCTTATATCTCGGCCCTCTCCCGATGACGCCTCGAGGACATACCTACATCTTGCTTTTCGCCAATCGTTCCAGCCGCCGAGCCGACATGTACGCCGCCACAGCGGCAGAGCCCATCGCTGGGGACACGGCTTGCATTGTTATCGACCGGTATATTCCTTTCCCCTGGGGGTGCCCGCGCGACATCCTCTCAGATAACAGTATCCAGTTCTGTTCCAAGCTTTCGCACGCCGTTTGTCAGCTTGTCGGGGTTCGGAAAATTGCCACAAGCTCCTACCACACAAACGGCAACGGTGATGTGGACCGTGGGAACCACACGCTGGTCCAAATGCTGGCCCTGGTCGTCAGCGAGCATTAAAACCACTGGGATAAACAGTTCCCTTGTGTCGAATTTGTGTACAACAATTGAATCAGTGCCGCCACGAGTTCGGCTCCTAACGACGTTCATATGGGTCGGCTGCCTCGACTCTCCCTTACGATTTCCGAGCGTGCTGGAGTCGCCGGCCACCAAAGATTGGTCCGCGACCACCTCGCCTATCGCGACTTGGCGACGGACCGCCAGCAGCGCGCGTACGGGATCGTTCGCAAACACCGCGCTCTCACTGTTGCCCGCGTGAACCGCCGCAACTTCGTCCTCGCCGACGCTTTGCGTCCGGTCCCCAAATTAGACGTTGGCGGCTGGGTGTGGGTGTACAATACGGCGGCCGCTATCCGCCAGGGCGCGAAGCCCCACACAGACGGCAAAGTCATCAAGGCCAAACTTTCACTCAACTGAGCAGGCCCCTACAAAGTTCTCGATGTTGGCCCCTGCTTCTCCGCGGACACCCCGAACGGATCTCCTCTTGGGATAAAGCTCCTGTATTTGAATATTCTTTTCGATATGCCCAGCGCGGATACTCGTCGGCGCGTTTGAGTTCAGCGTTGCAAGCCCTGTGTCAACCCCCACGACCGTGGTAATATGCCGATGTGTTTGCCAGCCGGGTTGGGGCAGAACGTGCTCAACAATTCCTCCAAGAAATCTCTCCCGTACCACGTCACCCAAGACGACGTTTCAACACACTCACCGACTCGAAGTGAAAAATATTACCGGACACCAATCGGTTCAAAGTCAAGGTGGCGTCATCGCGGTGATGCACGAAATGCACTGGACGGGACTATCCCCTCCGTTCTGGGAACGGGAAATAGACCTTCAGCTCTCTCGCCACGCAATCTTGCGCTACTGGGCCGGCATCCCGAACCAGCACCGCCAAACCAACCGCCTGTGCCGCCGAATGAGAATCAGCGCGGCACAACGGGAGCTCTCTCGGAGAAGCGGCGAACGGTTCCTGGCCCCCGGTTGTGGCTGCGAATCGCACGTCGACTGGCTTCGCCATTACTGCAAAACCGTGCTTTCCAACTGGGTCCACTTTAAGTACAAGCACCACGACGGTCTGTGGTCGCTCGGAAAATTAGCACTACTACGCCCACGGATGGAGTATATTTGGTTCGATTTTCGAACGACCCGGGACCGATGAAGCTTCCCCTTTCTCCGGCGCGCTACAGGACTTTGGCGAGAGCTGTACGAGGCTCTTAGTGTCTGCAAACTCACTTGACTAGCGCGGTTGCACGGGGGGTCCAACGTAACGTAGACGAATCTCGAGGTACCGCCGTGGATAGCTGATTTTCGCTTCTCAGCTCCACTCGATTTGTTTTTGTTGACGTTTTCCTAGGTCTTGTGGAGTGGTTTTCCTACTTGTTGACGTTTCCCGAGTTTTCGGATCAGGGTTTCCTGCCAGGGGTGCTCCTGGGTTACTTGGCTGTTTGTTTGTGTTCTTTTTTCTTGGGCCTGGTTCGGGACGGTTTTCGCGTATTTTGTCCTGCCCACCCCCCCCCGCTCAGTGTCGGGGCTGGTCTGGGTAAAGGGCCACTCATTTGTGGCACATGACACGTTGGTAAAGTTATAGGCTGAGTTAATGGTGTTTTTCAGCATCTTCCGTAGTAGGATTGTTTTTCTCTCGCTTTCTATGTTTGATTTTCACTTTTCCATGCATCTTCCTCGCCCCACCCCGTCGCGGATGACTTGGCGTGTGTCTTTTATTAACGATTTCTTCCTGCCCCTTCGGGCTATGACGTCCTTTTGACTTATTTTCTGCGTACGTTACAGGCTTCGTTGCCTTATTGTTCAGAGGTGTGGGAGTGGGTTTCGAGGAGCTACATCTTCGACTCATGTACTAGTTCGTGAAATCGGGGTTTCCATGAATTTCCCATCATTCTGCATTTACGGCTCATCAGAGTGGGCTAGTGTTATGGTACTGCTTTGTATGAGGCTGAAATACCGATTATTACCTGGGTTCAGGCACTGGGGTCGTATTTTTAGGTCTTGGAAGGCGTATCTTACGCGGAAAACCGGGGGTTCTGAAGGCGTATTATAGGTGGAAAACCAGGGGTTTGGAAGGCGTATCTTGGGTGGAAAACCAGGGGTTTTCCAGAGAGTCACGAGCGTGGTCTCCGTCTCCATCGTGCACGAAAGGAATACAGTTGTTCTTCTATCTCTAAGCAAGCAACACATGTGAGTACCAACGAGTGTCGGCTCAGTAGGCAGACTCGCACAGGGATACAAAGTGTCCCGCTGTCGCCATGAAAATAAAATATTCATACAATTCGTAAAGTTCGGTGAAAATGGGTTATATACTATGGACGAAACGTACTACGCAGCTTGCGAAGCTGAATATCAACTGTTTAATCAGTCTAACTCACAGCTAACATATTTCAAAATTATATTTCGAAAAAATGTATGACAGACTGTTCGCGTGTATTCTATACCAGGTGTGTATTTCGTTGTCAAAGATATAGACCAGTGAGTCTCCTGCATGCTACCCGGATCAACAAGACAGTTCACATAATCAATATGCGCACTGATACTATATAACCCGAAAAAGGGATGGTAAAATGCTTTTGCAACATGTTGAAACCTCATCATTTATTTGACAAAATTTGTCAGTCCTGATTGAATTTTGCTAGTTTATGACTGGGCGGGTTCTAACTGTGGGTAATTTTTCGAGGAATAAGCTGCTGCTGTAAATGTTGTTGCTTTTGCGATTCTTCGATTGTATCCGATATGGTTTGGGGTATCATCTGAATCAGGCATCGGTATACCTATTACTGTATGATGATTCATTTTTGATTAAAATAGGGTCCATCTTAAAGGGGAGCTTTTGTTGGAAATATAATTTTAATCTCGACGGATTTCAATTTGATTTCGGAGAAAACACGTGTTCGGGTTCTTTGGGGGAACGGCGTCCTAGTTGCCAAATAAAAAACAAATCGGAATTTAAATTGTTTCCGACTTAAGTCCCACGTTAAGGTGGGCATTACCACTCGTTAATCAAAGTTTTATAACTTGCCTGCTTGGTAGGTCACTCTTCGGCCAATCAGATGCAAACTAACTAAGAAATGAAACAAAACATTGCCGGGTACGAATTAAAACGACTGTAGTAGATGGGCCCATCTGGTCGATAACTTTTATTTTTTCAGTCAAAACAACCGTAATATGTGGCCGGAACAAGATGGTTGACTACGCCAATCGAGAAGGTAACGAGTATAGGATGGATACTCCTGTCCGAAATTCTGAACCGCAACCACGACACCAGGAATAGGTCAGAGCAACAACAGTTTAGCATCCTACTGAACAAGTCGTCGTTTACCAGTGGGTAAGTCACAGTGATAGACACAGGACCACAGGACCGAGTGGGACAAATTTACTCTCCGATATCTTGCGTTCGCTCAGCCGAGCGAAGCACAATGGGGGGCGGGGAGAGGATACCCGAAGGAAGAGGGGAATAGTTTCTGAGAGAGGATGTCAAAGGCGAGGAAACTAATTTGGGCGGTCAACGAACCTAGGGTTGAGTCACCCCCATATACGATGAAAACGCGAACCTACTCAAGGGTTTACAAGGTAAGATTATTGCCTCGAGCGGCCGTTGAGTTCCCCCACGATTAAAAGGTGCATTAAAACCAAGGAAAAGGGGTCATGCAGAAAGTGGACAACCAACTCAAAGGAAAAAATAGAATGAAGAGAAAATATAATCCAAGGACATCCAAGGGAGGGGGGTTGTTTTAGGCGCTCGTTGAGTTCCCCCACGATGAAGTGCCCAATTATTCAGGCCAACGTAGCGGGAAAGATGGGCCCCATCGTTAGTGTGGTTTGGTACTAATGAGCACGTGCCTCAATACCATCTGCTACCAAGATGGCTGAACCTGGTCCGGCCAGAAAGGAACGTTCCAACACAGCAAGTGGTTGAGAACAAAGGTCTCGCCAGGCAAACACGAACTCCAAGCGAGGCATCGAGTGTACTCCTGTGGCCTTGAGTCAATCAGGTGATAATAGACGGTCATCCGTGGCACAGGAGGTAAGTGCAGCGTGTGGTCGGCGAGCTACTTCAGACGGTATACCTTGGGGAGGGAGTTTCCTGTCGTCGACCTGGCTATTCGAGAGTCAGAGACTTTCCTCCATGCGGAGCATAAGAGATCCGGGCTTCAACTAACACGCAATGGACCTGTAGGAGCCACCCTGAGCTTGTCGTTTGCGCATAAACACCCTGTCAAGGTAGGCGTGTTTTGCGCTGAGGTGATAGCTCCAGGGAGATTTTCCCGGACGGTACACCGTGTTGTCGAATTCTGGAGGAACTAGTATCCAACGGGCTTATCCTTGCAAAGCTTGTTGCAGACGAAGAGGTTGCACCGGCAACAGAGAGTGATACAGGAGATAGATTCAAACAATATATGTTCACGTCGTGTGGCACCTGTTACGTATGCATACAACATGTAAAAGCGCTCTAAGCCAGATATCAACCGCGTTGTGACCGCCATAACATACCTGACCAACCAATGCCGATGGTTGATATGACGACTGGAAGTACGGAAACTTGTGACATTCTTGGTGTTGTCGAGTTACTATCGCCGTAACCGTGGATCATCTCCAAGGGTGACGAGACGGTGCGAGGAGCCCGTATGTCCTCCATCTACCATATCAACCTAAGTGTATAATACAGTGCAGAATTCGAGACTGTTAAAGGGAGACCAGGGTAGAGGTGAAGTGCTGCCGCTGAAACACAAATAATTTTCGTCGAGCTTGGGTCAGGTGAAGATACAAAGATGACCCGCAATACCACGACGGAACACGCCCGCGGGCCCATGATGACGAGGACTCGAAGCCTGCTAAATCTAAGTCAATGATAGCGGAGTTATTAATCTTGGTTCGCAGCACGTTTAGTTGTCCGGGCGTGGCGTGCACAACTTTTCTGACCCAGAGAAAGTGAAAGTAGCCCACGCTAGCCAATATCGTTAAGTATGTGCTCTTATATAAGCGCAGGAGGGAACAAATGGGCGACCACGCAAGGACCAGTATCACTAGCTGGCACCCTACAATCGTGAAAGGCCCCTGAGATGTACTAATCAGGCCTTGTAGGTAATATATTCGAGTAAATGTTGTACTCAGTGGACGAAGCCAGCACATCATTCGCTCATTTGTCTTGTACCGCTGAAAGAGGCACTTGCAGTAAAGTCTCTCACTAAGCGGTGTGCTTTTCGGAACCGCTGTGAGTCTGGGACGATGCAGGGGGGAGTTTACAGCCGTGTACTATCTATGCCAGTAGCTAAGAGTGTCAACATACTGCGGTCTCGTCAACCACACCCGAGGGTAGGGAGCTGTAGAAAGAAAGGAGGGTGGCTACAGACACCATTACTGGGACAAGTCTTCGCCTCTTCAGTGTGGCGAAGAAGTACTCGCCGAGTGAAGGATTCAGCGCTTCACCCCAGAGCTTGACCCACTGTGCGTTCCGTTGACGTTAGTCATGCCTGTAACTGGTGGGTATCGGGCCTGGGCAAAACATTTGTCATGCCTGTCATTGATTATCGCAATGCGTGACTTCGACGTCTGACAAGCTCTACCTGAACGAGTGCAGTGTCAAACGGAGGACGACCGTGTTAGCAGGAGGCATCAAGAAGTCTCATGAATGATTTGACCTGGCAATGCCTTCGAGTTATTGCTCGCGCACCTGATCGGGTATACAACTTGCCGATATTTACACTTTCGGTAGGTACCGTTGTACACGATGACAGATCGCGAGCTCTCGAAGAGTGTTGCAGAACGGGAGTAGGCAAGTACTTTTCAACTGGTTTGACGGGAATCTTCGGGAGTATCGCTCCCCTGCTGCTCCACGTACTCCTGGCGGAGACACGTAAGTAGAGGAGTAGTGTCTAATTCCATCCGGATGAGTGAGGAGATTCCAGGTTTTCCTCCCAGGCAGCCAGGTAGATTTCACGCTTTGTATGGACTGCACCACTGTTCAGAGTGACGTTTTCGCCCGCCGGAGATGCCAACAAAGGAAGGGCAAGAAACAGCTTCCAGAGCAGCGAGCGTGGCACACCGGTTGGGCACCGAGGTCAGGAGAGTTTCGAGACCTTTGAGGGCAGCAAACATTCATCGATGAAGTGTACGACGTCAGCTACCAACACCGGCGAGTGGGGTATCCAGATTAATATTGGTAGCAGTTCAAGCGTTAAGCTCTAAACCGAAGGAAACAGCTGGCCACAACTTCAGCCTAAACCGTTAGTTCGAGACGCGGGTCTGGCTGGGAAGGGGGAGAATGCTTGGAGAGGTGGAATTGCCCAGAGCTGCAGCGGAGGAAAAGGGGTGCGGTGACCTCAGTCTCGACCGTTTACTCAAGCAGTGGATCTGGCTGGGACAGGAAGAAAAGCTCCGTCATCCGGAGCCGCCCTCGTGAAAGATATGGAGGACCATACCAGACTCGGGGAGGTGTGGCGGCGGTGGGACGTGGAAGCAACCAACAGTACAACAAGCCGAGACATGCAGTCGCGAGTCGGTGGGCGCAGAGAGTAGAGGCGGAATAGTCTGTGTGGGGGATGGGTGTTTCATTCAGCAGACGGTTTTAGCCTGCTAAATGCAGATGCTTGACCAAGGTGTAGAGCGCATGCAGCGCGTGGATCAACACCGAGTGTCTTCAGACGCTACCCAAGCAAGGAAGAAAATACGTGCAAAACCTTCAAAGGAAACTAAAAGACTGAAAACCAAATAATTAAAGGCTGAACCGACTGTTTACTCGCATATATATACGCGTCATTCCGCGTGATAGCATGTATATTCGAGTACCTGCATCGCTCGTACTCTGGGGTTTTGGGTCATCATTTGCTTTCGCTCTCGCCTGAGCGAAGCACTGGCGCCACTTTGACTGCCGACGGATCCAACGCACGAACTGAAGAGGCGGTTCAGGTGAGTGCTGAAAGCTCACACCGGGGAGCTTGCCGAAACATTAGCCTTGCCGTCGGGTGAGTACGGGTCTTTCTGACGATTAACAAGAGGCTCGTGGGACGGTACTCACGCATGTCTCACTATATGGGGTCGACGAAACAAATTTGGGCAGCCCTTCGTCCATACTGCCGAAATTCATTAGAACAAAGTCCCCGCCGCCGTGCGACACCTGCAGCCGCGCCTCCCAGATCACCGACTCCCCGGCGCCGTTCGATACATGTAGCCACGCCTCCGAGATCGCCATGCAGTTTCATACATATACAATCTGCTACACGTTTCTGTTGCTCCAGTCGTGCGCCACGCGCTCTCATACTCGTAGCACCGGTTTGCCTGTACCCTCATGCTGATACAATCTTCTTTGACGTTTCCGTGGGTAATACGTCACGTGCTGTCGTACCGGTACGTATTGCACGGCTGTATGGCTACAGGTACATGATACCTGATATCACCACAACAGCCTGTTGAGCTACTTAATGTTTAGTGACCATAGGTAGGAATCAGGGAGCACGCCAATGTGAGAACGCCATTATCATAGCGAAAGCCCACACGCCAATGTGAGAACGTCATCATAGGGGAAGCCCATCAACATGAGCAGCACCGAGATGGGGCACGCGAAATATAAGGGAGACAGGAGAGAGAGGGACTGTGAGCACGATGGCCAATTTTATTTCTGAGCTCCCAGAACTGAGTTTTTGGGCCGAATCTACGCGTTTTACTAGGCGGAAAAGCCAAAAACACCGATAAACTCCTCAACAATGCTCCCCGTAGTTTGTTGCGAGCTTTCAGGAACGATTTCCCGTTTCTCAGCAGTCGCAGTGTTTTTTTCGGAGCAGCCAATCAGTTTTCTCTGGAGGGCCAGAAAGAAGGATGTCTGTCAGGACTGAGGCCAGATATAATGGATCTTGGCAGATTTTTTATGAAAAACAATGATGTCCTCATCAGAACTGGAAATATGGAACAACAGTCCGACTACGACCCTGGAAAAACGGAAAATAAAGTGCTTGAGGAAATTCTCGGAAAACTACGGGGATCATCCTGAGGAGTCTACAGGTGTTTTTGACGGTCCCGTCGAGTAAATCGCTGGTGTTCGGCAACAATAGTCAGTTCTCAGACCCCTTTGAAAAATTTCTCATAATAGTTGGTCTAACAATATTCAAGATACATCAGGCAGGATCCAAGAGGGTCCGAGAAACAGGGTCCGAAAAGCATTACTGAGTATAATCTAATATTCTAGATCCGAAAGGCGAGATCGAACATTCAAGATCCAATAATCAACATCAACGAGGGTTCAAAAGGCAGGAGTCGAAGCGTTTCAAGAGGCAGAATCCAAGGGAGCCCAAAAGGCTAGACCGATAATTGAATGAAGTCAAAGGCAGTCGGGTTTTGTACAATGTTGTTATTGTCATCCGAGAATGTGCAACTTGAGCTTCAACGTTGATCACTCAAAAACTCTCCACAATAAGAAAACCACGCGAACTAAAAAGGCTCTGTGCAGGTTTAACATGATCGAATGTGCTTCTTTCTTCAGTATTTTGACGGTTTCATAACTATTCGGTATATCGGCTTATTACGATGTACATGGTTGCTTTGGTGGGTGGACGTGATACCCGCACGACCACTTTCATCTGTCTCTACTCTGCCGGGAGAATTATACCAAAGCCTGAAACATTAAATTTCTTCGCTTGGGGCTTCTCAACACTCTAGAGTTTCACAACGTTGAAAGCCCAGGCTCATGGGTGACGAAGTAGAAGATCTTCGGGCTATGGTACGAGGGCAGGGCTTCGCCCTCGAGGGGCTGCAGCAGGCGGCCGCAGACACAGAGGAGCGTCAAAAGCTGGATCACATCGAGTTCCTCGAGGAGATGGCACATATGGGGTCTGACAGCAACAGCTATCTACTGCAGTTGGATCAGGGAGTGATGCTTCAACGCCGGCGTCGGAACACTCCGACGTTGGCATCGGGAGTTGGGAGGGTGAACGCGTTCCCGTGGAAAATGGCCACCTCGGTGGAAAAGGGGGCGGAAGCTATGTTGGTGCTCTTGGAGTATGCCGGATGTATGATGGCGCTCTAACCGGAGGAGAAGACGCCCTTCGGCTGAAGCGAAAGCGTATGCGCCTCCGTGGGGAGTGACACGGAGTATACCAAGTCGTACGAAAAATTACGCGCGCACCCCACGCAAGGAGATTGTGGCGGGGCTAGGAGCTGTGGGGATGGGAGATATATCTGCACCTTTTCGCGTGAAGTCGCACGGTGGCCCAGGCCGTGTGCACCCGGCCACCCATGTGGCATTGTCGTGGAAGCCGCGTACGAGATGCGCGCACTCGACTACGGTGCGGTGGTGGTCGAGGGAGCGGGCGTGGGGGGGAATCGGGTGCTGCTGCATCAGTACTATTTACAACGAAGGAGAATACATCGGCATCGGCAACAAGTTGCGTGACACAGCAGTCGCGCGCACACAACGACAGCAGCAGCAGCAGCAGCGGGGTCGTGGATGGGGCAAGCGTGGTTGGATCGTCCGCTGGATTTCTTCGTGGGTCCAGCAACACGCGGGGCGAGGGGATAGCGTCTGCACCCGTAATGGTGGGTCGACGATCCACTGTTATATTGTGAAGTTTGTTTTGTTTCACGATGAGGGTGGGAATTTAATGAATTGATTCGTAGGACGTACGAGTGAGTGGGTATGAAATGTGTGGCAATGAGGTTCACACTGGATGACACGTACGCAAGTATTGTTTGCGCTTGTTTTTTTTCCTGCATGATATACGTGAATACTCTTCCGTCCCCCACCTAGTAACCTAAATGTCATATTTTTGTGTGTTCTTGGGTAGAACATTACTGACTGTTATATGCGCCATCCACTGCGCTTCGGCACCCCGTGCTCTATATGGGCAGGCCCAGAAGAGCAACTAACTGGATAAATACCATACGTTAATATCGCATATTTCAGAGGTTTGAAGAGAGTCGGTGTCGAGGGTGTATTCATGTTGCGGGTGGGTCGTGGAGTGAGCAGACAGGTATCTCGTCAGCTGGAGCCTTCAGGCGGGCGGGAGGGTATGTCCTAGTTTTTTCGGTGGGTGTTCGTAGGAGTAGTTTTCTCTTGCGATCGGATACGCCTGTGTCGGTCGAAATACGTTAGATTTTTTATCGTACAAATGGATCTGTTATGTCATACCAGGTGTTTGGACTCATTCCGGATAAAGAAAGTTCGTATACGATACATCCCGTTTGCGACATGTTAGGGAGAACAAAATTATATCTGGTAATGTGGTCATCGTTCTTCCTGGGTAAGTGGTGGATGATATACATGATATGTATCATTCATCACTGATTACGCAGATCTGAATGGTATCGATAATATATTGTATCCCGGGAAAGTCGTGAAAGGTACGAAAAAGGTGAATCATCGTCTACTGCTGTAGATTCGTCAGAATTGGAGATGAGTCATTTTCGACCGGGTGGGGATTCGTTTCGTTTAATAAGTCGTACATGAGAAAACCGCCTGCGACGTGTTATAGGGATAGAGCATATATATATTATTATCCCGGGAAAGTCGCAAATATGGTACGGAGGTATGATATCGTCTACTCGACGGTATACATGATACGTGGTCTTTTTTTCGCTTGGAGTTTTCCAATGTAAGTTCATGTTCAAATTAGACAGTCTTATAGAGGTATAAACAGGACTAGAAGGTAACTGGTGCAACTGATATGTTTTGCTTTGTCGGTTTGGCGAATGAAGAAAGAATACGTGAGTGTGCACCTTGAGGGAAGGTGATGCTCAGCGGTGCTGGTGGACACTGATTGTGTTGGGTCTTGCAGGAAGTTGTCTTCGTGCTGTCTATTAAATAGTGGTGACAGAACAAGGGGGGGTATGCAAATTCACGATGATTGGTTGTTATGTCACCATTTTTTTTTTTTCTTCGAACTTCATGGGAGATGAAGATCATTGTTCGCGAGATAAGAGATGAATGATAAAGGGTGATGGAAATCGGGATACACGATAGGAAGGTGAATTATTTCAGGGAACAAGGATAGTTATCAGGGAGCTGAACCAGGAACAGGGAGTGTTTTTCTTTTCGGTTCTGATACAAGCGAATATTGTGTCGGGAATAGTAAGCGCCGGGCAAACTCTATGGGGGAAGATGTTTGGTATCTCGAGTTACCGCTACGACCTGATCATTTATGACGGAAGTAGGGAGCACAGGGAGACCTGTGTCCGGGGCAACGTGGTTTCTCGCGAGCTCTATCATTCATCTGCCGCTTTAGTTTTTGTCTTTACGGCACTGAAACGTTGCAAGGGAGATCTGCAATAGTTTCATACGGGAGGGAGAGAGGTTTCTGCCTGTAAGGTACCAGGTACAGGTTTCCTCTTGAAATCGTATTGTTGGTTTTTGATTTGCATTGAAATGCTGCAAGGGAGATCTGCAAAAAAAGTTTCATACGGGAGAGAGAGAGGTTTCTGCTTGTGAGGTACCAGGTACCCTGGCACAGGTTTCCTCTTGAAATATTTTGTTGGCTTTTTATCATTATGGTGATGAATTTTGTCCGGATATGTTGAATTGTCATCGCTGTTTTGCTGAAGAAGCAGGAACTGTGTTCGAATGTACTTGTGACGGTTTCATGGATATTCGGTATATCGGCCTAGTACGAAGTACACGGTGGTTGCTGTGGGTAGACGTGATACCCGCACGACCACTTCCAAATGTTTCTACTCTACCTGGGCAATACTTCTAACACCTGAAACATCACATTTCTTCGCTTGGGGCTTTCGTTCTTATCGAGCAACTTTTTTCCAAAATTTCCAAATAATTTTTTCCCGCAATTCTCAGGACTTCCATATCTTCCAAAGAAAAATCCCAAATAATGGAATGCGAAGCCTTCCAAATATTTTGCCCTCTATAAAAATTCCAAATTTCCTAATAAATCCTGTTTTCTGGGAAATCTAAGAAAATTTTTGGATAAAATGGAAATGAAGTTGCTCCGAAAAGAACGGGCCTTATCAACATAACACCGTCGGTTTTTGGTTGCGGTCGAGATTATATACAAAAGATCAACCGTCAAGCGACTCGAGGTCTTACAGCAATTTACTTCGGGGCACCATACCCATCCGTCCACGCAGACGCAGGGAGAGGGAGCCACGCAGCCGCAAAGAGAGGGAGCGGAGCACGACCAACCGTCAAATCACTGCCACGCAGACTCAGGGAGAGGGAGCCACGCAGCCGCAAGGAGGGGGGGCGGAGCACGACCACCGGTGCGTGTCGCAGTATTTTGACCTGGAGTCGATTCGCGCTCATGTGTTTGAGCTTGATTCAAATATGTTCATTTGCGCCTGGTTGGCAATAGGAAATGGGAGTGAGCAGGAGGTATCATGAGAAGTTCGTCGGCACGTGTCGCTTTTGACCCGAACCAGACGCTACACCCGCCGCTTGCCGCACTGTGTGCACGGAGTACCACTAGATGGAGGCAGCCTCCGGTAGTAAGCAACATCTCGCAGCTGACGAGTATGACGAGGGCTTGCAATATCCAGCAGACTTAGAAAGCGCGGTGGTCTCGTTAGCTACCTGTTATGTGGCAGGCAGATCATAACTCGAGGTATTATGTGGATACAGGCGCAGTACAATTGCAGGAACATAAAAAGAGGCAAACGCACAAGCGAAACAGGCGAAACGAACAAAGAAGAGCTACGACGACGGTGTCGGCACCAGCCAGAAAAAATTACGTCGATGCTGCCGCTGTTTGCGGCTGCCGCTGCTGTTATTGTTGTTGTGGTAGCAACAGCGCCCTCCCTACAAATGAACGGGCGTTGAATGGCCTATGGCGGACACGAATATCGGATCCAAGGAAAATATAAACACGTACTTTTTTTTTTTTTTTCTCATCCCATTTATTATCTTCGCCCTTCTTCTCTCTCTCCCTCTTCAGTCGTAGCTCAGATC
>JBBMHQ010104191.1:6901-21821 GCA_037834295.1 Postelsia palmaeformis
ACCGCAGAGAAATGTATGGTGTGCTCCTCAAGGACTCGTCCGAGAGACATGCCCAGGTCTTGGAGGAACGACCTTTCACTGAAGTTCGTGGTTTGTGATCGACCGCCACGAATCTCCACGATATATATGCTGCCTCGCCGTGAAGGCTTCCCATCCGTCCTAAAGCCGTTTGTACTCTTTTTCCGTCCTTTTGATTCGGACTCCATGCTGAACTGCGGCAGATTGATCAAAATTTCGATTGATCCAATCCGCTCCTCCTCCCGTGTCCTCCGGTGTATTCGTTACTCCCGACTAGCGACCCAAACAGTACCCTACACCGTTGTCGCGTCTGACCCACATGTGTAACTAAGCTCCGGGAAAACGGCTCGTGCTATTCATGTCGTCGACCAAAAACGTGTCGGGAACCGTCTCGACAAAAGCGTCTGTACACTTAGCACCGCAGTCCCTTACGCGGAGATGAAACACTCAAATTATAGTTGGTCTGTCCCCAAAACGGGACTGCACTCTTGAAAAGATCGTTGCGCTTCCTGTGTCGCCAGCCGCGGCCGACAAGGGGCAGCTGTGGCTGGCCTGCCGTAGCTTCTCGCAGAGAGTCTTGCGCAGGATCCACGCGATACACTCGTACAGCGTAGCCTCGGCTGCCTCGGCTTTCAGCAGTTGCACGTCCAACCACATGCGCGCACGCCCAAGCTCTCCCACAAGTTTGTTTTGTTGGTGAAAACAAAGAGATACGCTGAAATCATTCCTATTATAGTCCCAAACGTGCACACGTAGCCTAAATCACCTTCCTGGATACAGTGCGGTAACACCTGTACATAATCTAAGTCCTGCTATTGCATGTTTTTGTAATTTAAATGGTTTGTTGTACATCTTATCCGATGGCGGAATTGTCCGTGACATTCTTTCACAACATTTCACTGACGGTGCGATGGCTAATACGTGTTTTTTCGGTTGGAGTAGTTGTGTGGATTCATGCATAAGTCGAGATACTTCAGTTGCGGGCATTAACGTGTGACATGCATATAATTTAAGTGAGCATATCATGATGACTACCCGGGGAGAGTCGAAGCACCAGTAGTGTTGCTCATCCACACACGAGGTAGGCGTATCTGTGGCTTGATAATGTCAAGGTGCAGCAGTTCAAACCCTTGTGTACCCTAATACCATATAACAAGCAAAATCCCACACCCCCTCGGATGATTTTCATAGCTGGATTTGTCGACAACGGGGAGGGCGGTACTAAATACGACAAACGATGCGCCTATGCTTACAACCTTCTCGACGAGATAGCTCCAAAGCCACTGTTTTCGTTGTGTGTGCCCCTTAAGGCATGCTTTGGAGGAAAACGGGTCTGGAAATTCGTCTTAGGGGGCGGGTGTCTTATCACCGGGCGTGATGCGATACACGACGACACATGGACATCCCGGGCATTGCTGCATGAGCCACGATATGGAGACGTGCCGCGATAAGGAGCAGGCCAATGTCTAGAAGCGTGCCGGTTGAGTATGTATCGAACCGGCGTGCGACTGTAGCGACGGAGCCGAAGACAACGCTTACTATACGTACTTAATTGTACAGAGTGCGGGAGATGTCGGCGTGGGCGCATGGTGCGGCTGCTCGTTTTGGGCAGATGGCCAACGCGAAGCAGGCGCAGTCAAGGCTGACCACTTTGGGTCCATGATGCTTACGCGTAGCTCAAACCGTTTTGTTTCGGTGTTGATAGAAACGAATTACCGGCCCGAGTAAAGGAAGATGACGAGAGGAGCCCAGACCGAGTGAGGCTGGCCTCGTGTGTATTCCACGACCCCTCTCGTGTAACAACTTTAGACCCGAACCAATAGGCGAACTTCACGCAAGGCGTTCCGCGGCAGAGGTAGCACATTCCTGCTAAATCGGTTTCTGGATTACGGTGTTCCTTAACCCAAAATCGTCGGAATGATACAATTTTTCGAAATATGACGTTTTCGTATGCTTGAACCTTGAGATTATTCATCCTGATGCAGTACGTTTTTTTCGGAAGTCAGTCGTCGGGCGAGGTATGAACCCCCTCAAGTGAGGAGCCTCAGAAATGTTAGGGCGAACCTCTATTATTGCAGAAAGTCTCACGCGATCTACATATTGCTCCGACAGCGTTGTCTTTCTTCGCAAAGGATTTTCATTTTATGTGTTTAGACACCGGAAGGTCAGGTCTGCAAGGAACGAAAGTGAGCGGAGGGGGAGGGGGGGGGGGCGTGTTCATGCGTCACGATTCCGCTCGTGTTAGTATTTTTCACAATGGACTTATATTGTCAGGAACTTTTACATTAATCATGTCCTACCGTACTGCAGTCCTGTCGAGCATTCTTAGTCTACAGGGTTGTTCCAGACGGGTTTCCGAATTTATACTCTGGTTCGCACGTCACGGATACCGAAAGTAATATACTTCAAAGTGGGCTTTACTCTATATTCTATCGAACTGCAGCTTCATAACTTCTGGAAAACACACGCTTCGTATCACGTAATCCTTATTCCTTGACGGTAGCAGCCTTTTTTGCCGACCGGCGAAGCGTCTCGGTAGCTATACGTGGCAAGCTACATTTCGTAACTCTCATTCGCACGATTCAGCATCTAAACGATCGGCGATCTATCTAAGGAAGGGAGAGGAAAACAAAACGCGGATGGACTTGGCTGTACATATTGAAAGCAGGGGACTCGAGGGGGTTGGGTGAACTGCCTGACGAGCTCAGCAACCGACAAGACTGGTTCAGTCGCCGAATTCACATTTCACTACTGCCCTGGCTGTGACCTGGCCAAATTGGAGCTCAAGTAACACTACATCAAACTGGATGCGACGTATTCAACATACGGCACCAGACGGTTGGTTCCTCGTAAAGGATGTTAGGGTACAGCAAACGTATTGCCCCTCCCCCGCTCGATGGCATCAGGGTTATCAGCACGTTTTTGACATGATGGTATTTTCGGCAGTTAGTACTGATGCATGCTGCCATATAGGTTCAGCCATTTGTTTTTAGGGATTCTCGCTTGGGCCCTACATATCTACATATCACTCAAAAGCGGCTTGAACGATACGTCGACGCTTGGCCGGAGGAGCAACCCAGTGGCCTACGAGGTCCATATCGAACGATATTGCATGAATAACGATTATGGGTAGGTCCTTACGTGGGAAGCACCATCAGCCACAGCACGTTTGATCGAAATGTGCTACCCTGATCGACACAAGCGTAACTGACGAAATATGTAAGCATACAGGGTTAGTTTGCGGTTCAAACCCCGGTGTTAAAACAAGGTTTGATGGTTCGAATTGAACCCCGAGCATTTCCCTCCCTTTTCGTCGGTTTTGTCTTGCACAGTGTTGTGGACGTTTGCACGATGACCTGTCTTACTGTCACTTGCCATGCTATCACGGGGAAATATGGTAAACAGGACCTACGGTACACACAAAAACCTATATATTTACCTATTTTTCTTCAAAATATTTGGTCCTATTTACTATGCCCCCCCGTAATAGCTTGATGTCCTGGAACTTTCTACGTGAGCTCACACAAAAACACGAAAAGTAGTCTGCCATAGTCATTCGCGATGTCGATAGTGAACGATAAGAAAACGAGTTCAGGGTTGTTACCGCTGCTAGTTTGGTGCCAAGGTACCAACTCGACGGGCAACATAAGCTACCGATACGGCAAGCGAGAACTGATGAACAAACTCGTACTTGACCAAGATTCGGCGAGCTATTTGAGATAACTGGGTATGAAATACGATTTTACTGGTAGGCCATAACAGGTCAACCACACCCTGAATTTTGCTACTGTAAAAGTAACCGATGCACAGTAGTGGTATGAAAAAACTCGCGAAAATGAGGACTAGCGTTCCGAAACGGGCAAAAATCACGTCCTCGCCTACAGATGACAGGGAACCCGATGGTCCGAAGGACCAACACGATGCTACCGAAAAGGTCCCACGACAAAGCATAACGAAGTCGTGTATGCTAGACATGCGTCGTGGCAATAGCATCGCGGAACAGTAATTATAGCTTCGGCCGCTGCACGTTGGCTCAGTTTCAACCGATTAGGTAGGGCAGGGCTGCAATGTGTTACGAAGCGCCGGTCTTGGGCGTTTCGGGTGTGGGATAGGTAGGATCGGTTCATATTCATGAGTGGGAGCCTGGATAAATGAAACAAAGAGCCAGTCCCCATCAAGCGCTCAAATATGTTCCACCCACGTACTGACTACTAATAATAGGCCTCTGCCTGGGGGTGTGTGCTGCTGAGAATAAAGTCATCTAACTTGGCGGAACGGCTTCCTCCTACCTGCACCCAAGCCACAGGGTGCAGAGGACGTGTTGGTGTCCCGTATCCTTGTTTGTCGTGGGTCTCCACCGATCACTCAACTGTTTCGCGTATCCGAGCTGCATTCCCGCAAAATGACGTTCAAACTACGTAAGATGGGAACAATAATTTGAGGCGGCGCATGAACACGAAGTTTGTCATTGGCATCCGCTTTGTTCGACAGTGGAACCGTTGCGACAAAACCGTTGACAAGCACGAAGAACAGTTTAGGTCCAGTTCCCACCTGCCCCCTGGACATTATAAGGCGATTTTGATATTGATATACGACTCATATGATGGTTTCTACAGCGCACCATACTCGTCGCTATGAATTTTGAACCCATACGATGATTGCGACCGCTCACATTGCCGTACCGTACGGTGTGCAGAAGAACCGCGGAGACGAGAGGGAATTTGACTAAGCTGTTGTCATCGCGTGTCGTCCCCCACAAATCTCGGACCCGCCTGCTTACAGCTTGATAAATTGGAGTACACGTGCTTGTACCTGTGTCGCGAGTACAGGCGCCACGTGGCTTGCAAGGTCAACGTCGGCCATGAGACGCCCCGCACTCTTTGGTGCCGTGCCGAAAGCGCTGGCGCAAGCGGCGGTAGCGCAGGCGACAGCATCACACGTAGCCCGTGCTACTCTCCTTCGGCGAGCAGGGTTGGTACCATCGGCGGTAATGCCGCGACGTCCGAGGGCGACAGGCTGGTTTCATCTCGCGTGCCTCCAACTAGGGTGACTAGCACCAGATGCATGCTACCCGCGACGGATCTGACCGCGGGGGGGTTTCGCTGGCGAGACGGCGTGAAATATATACATTTCCATGGTGATGACGACTATATCCACAGCACGTACCCAGATGAACCCTTTTCTGGCGACGACTCCCCTGATCCTTTCTTCGAAGCACTGAAGGTACTTTCGTTTCAAGAATGTTCCGATGGGCCTTTGGATCCGGGGCGTGTACCGTTGCCCCCAGGGCTGAAGACTCTTTATTTTGGAGGGAATTGGAACATAAAGCTGCACGGTGCCGGGGGGGGGGTTCCGGACTCGTTAGAGTACGTTGCTTTCCCACGGTATTTCGACCAGCCACTCGCTGGGGATGACGTTAGCCTTTCCCGGGGCTTGCGCGAGATATACCTGGGGAACACATTTAACCAGTCCTTATCAGGCGTCATTTGGCCGAAGGGATTGGAAACTCTCAAGTTCGGGAACCGGTTCAACCAGGTCTTGGTTGCATCCAACGTAGAAGGGGGCGCTTCGATTGGTCGTAAGCACGCCCTCCCTGACGGCCTGAAGAACCTATACCTGGGGAAGGACTGCGATCACTCTCTGAACGAGTCTCAGTTGCCGGCTGGTCTCGAAGAGTTGAGCCTCGGAAATGGGTTCGACTTCACGGCGTCACCGGTGCGGTGGCCGTCGCAGTTAAAACGGTTGTATGTTAGCAGCCAATCTTTGTACGACCCATATTTCATATTGGTCACGGTGCCAATGGAGTTACCGCCTAAGCTCGAGCTGCTGCGTTTCTGGGAGTACTTTAACTTGCCTCTAATGGTATTCGCTTGGCCTCCCACCTTAAAGGTGTTGGATCTCGGAGACGATTTTGACCACCCAATAGGCGAAGACGGGAACGTTCCGCTGCTTCCCGGCGGATTGGAAGAGCTTCGAGTGGGCACGAGGTTTAACCGCGGGATTGAGAACGTTCGACTGCCGATCGGCTTGAAGCTCTTGATCATCCACGAGGAAAATGTCACGTTCAATCAAGGCCTAGCCGGCGTCATGTGGCCTCCTGGCTTGGAGGAGCTGAACCTTGGGAATGGATTCAACCAGCCCTTGCAAGACACGACCTTCCCTGAGACGCTGCGTAAACTGTCGTTAGGCCAGCGGTTCAGCCACTCCCTGCGGGGTGTTACGCTCCCCGCCGGACTAGCGCGTTTGTCAGTTGGTTAGAACTAACCGCGCCCTCTTATTCTAGAGTAGGACCGGCCGATTTCTCCGAAAGCTTTCACGTCGGTACTTTCCGGACTAGTTGCCGCAACGAACTCCAGCCGGAAGTAACTGTGGGGATATGCGCAAAGTGCTAACCATGGTTACGTCGCACGAGCGAGTGGAGGGAAGGAGTAGTCTTCTTTGAAGATGGCCTTTCATCGATTGTTTGAAGAGAGACTTACTCATTAGAGCTTGCGAAAATGATTTATTTTCTACTTCCCTTCCCCAAAAATCACAACGACGGCAGGATTTAAGGTAAATTCTTGAAGAAAGGGGAAAGCATGCTTGAGCAGAGGTAGAAATTTGACGAAGTGTACGCTGCAGTTTTACTCTCGAATGTAATTGGCATGTATACACCGAGCATCTTTCATGCCATCACACACCTGGTAGCACCTACACGACAACCGCTGGGAACGCTGCGGCTCGGGGGGTGTAGCTGGAGCATAAGACGGCCGAGCGGCGATGGATGTTTCCAGCGGGCCGCTGCGACTGTACGCCCTTGCCGGCTTGGTGTCGTGGGGGCTGCGCCATCCCGAAAGGGCTCGTACTATGTAGCGCTCGTATAGCCCAGCTTGTAGAGCACGACAGCATGACAGCTCACGTGTCGTTTCAATTCCACCATATTGCGGTAGCATTAACGCCAGCAGTACCAACGGCGCCGGTAGCGGGGCGGAACCGAGCGCAGCAGCAACAGCAGCAGCAATAATACAAAAATGCACAAATGTAAGCTGGTGCTGGTGTTGATGCTGTATATATATGTTTGGGACTCAAGCTGATGTTGCCCCTAGTGCGGCTAGCGCTAGCTAGCTGCCCTTTGCTATGACGCTGCTTGCGGTCGTGGGATGGCAATGGCGGCACTGCGGTCAACTCTGCCACCGAAATTGTCGCTGGGCTGCCGTTGCTGCGCGCACGCCGTTTATTCGTTTTTCGCTATTTTTTGGGTTTGCAGCGTTACCGCACATCCCCCCGCCCCTCCTCGATTTCAGATGCATCGCCTGCGGGATATGGGTAGCCCATTCGCAATACACCAGTAATATGATAAGAAGGGGGCTCATGTTTTTCAGTGGAAGTATAGTAAATTTCTGAAGACATGTATTCGCCACCACGTTTTAACGAGAACATCCTGGATGACGCGTTGTCTTTTCGTTGCACGCGGTCCCGCGCATGCCTGTAAGCTCAAGACTCTCGCTCTCATCCTCTCCCGCGAGGCCGTTGACGTGAGTTTCTGCAATCTGTAGTATTTCATCTCGAGAGCTCTGGTCCACGCGGGGAATGGATAGGGTGAGCGGTTTATAAAATAACAAGAGCAGGTTAAAGTGGAGTAGAGAACAGCGCTGGAAACAAGGACAAGCACTGCAGTAACCAGAGGAGAGTAGCAGCAAAGCTTGTGCTTTTGCTTCATATACGAATAGTGGATGAAACAAGAGCTCTCGAGAGTGCTGAGGTATGCGGACCCAAGGCTGCGCGAAGAAAACACGAATATTTCAACTGGGTAGGCCGGTGAGCGGGGGGTGGGGCGCCCTAAGCCTCCGGGTCAGCTCATGGCACTGAGTGACGAAAGCAGACTACGTAAAGAAACGTCGGGCCATACAGTACCTGCAGACTGACGGAAGTCCCACTGCTACAGCCAATTGTTGCTGGCTACGAAACTCCCTGTTATTGTGCAGTTGCGTTCTGGGCAAGCTACACCATGATGCGTTCGTATGTTTCATCGAACGTTCACGATTGTAGCATTTTGTGCCCAGCACCGTGGCTCATTGCATCCATCTCTGGCAGTTCCCTTTATTTTTAAAGCTGTCATCATAGCCGATCGCCACTACTTCGGCTTTCGCGAAGGTAACTTTTCTGCTATGCAAGTTGCACGCTTATTGCGATCCGTAAAATTGCATTGCCCTACGTGAATTTGTCGTCCGCCTCGGCGTTGTTCTTGATATGACTGTAATCATCAATCAGCCTTCCATAATTTACGACTGCGCCTATTTCAACAAATTCACACGCCCACATATATATGAGGATACGCCACAACTCTCACAGGTCGCTCTGCGCCTATCCCGCGAGCCGCCGTCTAGAAACCTACAGCGGCCGTGTCGGGAGAGGGCATGCGTGTGCCAGAAGCGGTCTGGCGTGTCGCTGAACCTTCGCGGTGGGCGTTCCTGTAATCCTCCGTTCCCCGGTGTTCGGAAGCCAGACTGCTGCGAGTCGGGGCCTTGTCCTGGTGTTCATTCTCATAGTCATTGCCAGGCATTTCCAGATAAAAGCCGTACTGCAGGGAGCCCATCATGGTATACTGCTTGTACTAGGTATAGACGAAGAGGTTGCGTTGACAGTCTGGGGGACGGCTGCGAGCTGCCTGGTAGTCCAGAAGGAAAATAGAGCAAGCGGCAAGAGCCACACGACAGCGATAAGGTGTGTATACAGCAAGAACAACAACTTGTCTGCTGGGGCCCTTCAGGTCCGTGACTTGCCGACACCACTGCCGTACAGCAGGGGCAAGGTGTGTGGGCAGTGCATACAGCATACCTGGTAGCTGGTACCTCTGGTATTGGGCGAAGAAACGATGTGCCCAGGATTATCGAACGCCAAAAATACACATTTTCATTGTTACGCCGTCGAAGAAACCTGCTGGGTCATTTCGGTCATGTTGTGTCCTCTGGCGTAAGATTTTCGGGGCTGCGTCGCTTGCATGTACAAGATATGCAACGGAACCGATCCACCCATATGGTCTGTTCGATCGTACGTTGCTCGACTCATCCCATAGAATACCATGATATACAAGACTACGCTCAGCATAGTTGCTGCTGGGTTCCTTGCGGTCTGCTGCGTGCGCTCTCTGGATGGACGCATTAGGATCGGCGATTGGGTGTGCGCAAAGTGGTCGGTCAGTCGGCCAAGACGAAGCGACCACAATTGATTAATCGTGTATACCTGGTATATCATAATGGTGAGCCAAGATAAAGCGTTCGCAGTTGATTGATCGTGTACATATCATAGCGATGAGCCTGCGTATGTATCGTTGTTGCGTAGCTGCTCCGTTCCAACAGCATATACTTCGCAGGGCGCACGGATGCCTTAGACGATACTTGAAGGTTCTCTCGCATCAAAGTAGTATTTTTTGCGGGGTCGGGTGGGATGTAGGGGTGGCGACTCTGCTGCGTACGTACAGCCTCTTTTCCCTGATTGTGCCTCGATTTTCGGAAACCGCCGCACAATAACATTCGATTTATGCAACTGTCGGAAAATTCAACATCTTCCCACATAGCTTATGTACATGTTTCGAAATGCGCTGTTATTACCGTCCTCCGGGTCGTGGGAGCGGGAGGTTCCCCCTCTCGATCCGGTGCTCCTTAATATTTACGGAAGTTTCAGAAATCAAATGGAAGCTGGACGGAAGTCGGATGAAAGCTTCCACTTGATTCGAAATTAGTGAGGAACAAGGGTCCACCTCATTATTTTGTAAATGAGTGGAAGTAGAATGGAGGTGTCCATTCGACTTGCATTCAACGTCCAAAACATCCATTTGACTCTCAAAACTCCATTCAACTTCCATATGACTACAGGCTGGGCTGACCAAGAGTAGCTTTTCTGGGTTCCACGCACATTCTCAGTCCGTTTTTGCGAGCTTTGATGTGAGAAGTTGACACGTGCTTCGTGATAGTCTTTCCGAGGAATTCATTACCGCATCACTCGTTTTTTTTTCGGGAGCTAAGGAAAATTTCAAAACAACCATAAGAATGTTCATAAGCAAAACTGACGAAAAATAATAATAATAAAAAATGGTGCAGTAATGAATATTTTTGTCTTGCCCGTAAGAGAGGCGTGAAAAAAAATCGAGGTCGACCAAAGAAAAACCGGTGGGAGAATAGAAAATTTTGTGGATCTCCTCGTAGTATCTTGACTTTGTATATGATATCTTATACGCGTCATATGTCTTGATGTAAACTTAGTATCTGGTATATAATTAGGCGGTTTCAAGGGTTTCTGTATTTGAGGCATGCCTCAAGGAATGTTCACACCGAGTATCAGCAGCATCGATTGCTTGTCGGGCTTCCTGTAGATTCTAGTGTTGACATCTGACGGGAACTATAAGTTTGAGCAGTTTCTCTACGAAAGGGAATCGGATTTCAAAATTATCAACCTCTGCAAATGCGCTGCCGGCCCAGTAACACTGTTGCCAAATTTGGAGGCATAATACTTCTGAGTGGTTGCGAAAGCGGAGGACGAACAGAAAAGCCGCCTGTCCCTTTTAGAACCCCATTCCCGTTCAGGGGACAGACCGGCCAAATTCCATGTACTTTGTCCCCAATTATCCCCAAAAAAAGACTGCGGGGGTTCTGAAAGTTATGACCCAGCCTACACCAAATGGAAGTTTAAGATGAGTATATGATATTTTTGAAGGTTGAATGGGTGCAGACGAAAGAAGCAGTGGACGCACAGGGCAGTTTTGATTGAAGTACCTGGTGGAGAGATAATTCCAAATAGAAGTTTCCATGTAAGCATAACATAAGTCCATGAAAGGTGAACTTCCATGCACTTCTGCGATGACTTCCGCATACGTCCGTGAAATAATCCATCTATGCCTATGTGCAAGCATGACTTTCGCCTCCTTCCACCCACTTCCATTCCTTTCCATCAAGCTTCCAGTACTTCCATTTGGCTTATATTTGTACAGTCTCCTGCATTATCGGCTTTTACATTGGAAATAGATGGAAGCTTTCATAGAAGCTTCCACTACACCCATGGAAGCTTCCCCCACTTCCGTGGAAGCTTCCACCCGCTTGAATGGAAGCTTCCACCCGCTTGAATGGAAGTGATGGAAGCTTCTGTGGAATGAATTGGAAGCTTCCGCGTTACAGCCTCCATGGAAGCTTCCGCGGAATATCCCTCCATTGACGCTTCCATGGAATTCATGGAAGTTGAAGCGATGGAAGTTTCCTCATGGAAGACATGAGACGGTCCATGAAAAGAAGTGCAAGCTGTCATAAGGCGAAAACTTCTACTACTTCCATGGAAGCTTCCACCGCTTCCATAGAAGCTTCCACCCGCTTGAATGGAAGTGGTGGGAGCTTCCGTGGAAGTGGTGGAAGCTTGCATGGAAGTAATAGAAGCTTCCATGGGAGCTTTCATGGAATCGATTGGAAGCTTCCGCTGACTATTTTTCTATTGACGCTTCCATGTAAGTTGTGGAAGCTTCTATGGACGTCGAGGCGGTGGAAGTTTCCACATGGAAGCCATGGGACGGTCGATTAAAAGGAGTGCAAGCTGTCATATGGCGGAAGCTTGCAGCACTTCCATGGCCACTTCTACGAAAGCTTTCACTGCATCCGTTGAATCTCACGAGCTTCAATATATACATATGGAAGCTATCGGCCACTTTCATGGAAGCTTCCATCACTTTCACGCAAGATTCCATCACTTCCATGGAAGGTTTCACTACTTCCATTGAACCTCACAAAATTCCGTATCATCATTTCCATGGAAGCTTTCATGGAAGTGAAGAAAGCTTCCATCACTTCCATGGTAGCTCCGGAGAAATATGGAAGCTTCCATGGAAGTGGTGGAAGCTTCCTTAGAAGCGGTAGAAGCTTCCATGGAAGCTTTCACCTACTTCCATGGAAAAAACTGATAATGCACCAGGCCCGAGTTGTACGAAGTCGAATGGAATTGGATGGAATTACATGGAAGTAGAGGCCGACGAGTTCTACAATAGAGGAATAGAATTTCAGTTATTTTTGTTTCTGAGTGACCTTTTTTCTCAAACCAAAGTCGTCGAAATGCCTATCAATCTTGTTTCGAAAAATTATGTTTTTGTAAACTTGGACCATGAGATTATTCGTCGGGGGGCAATTAAATTTTAGCTAATGTTAGTTTCGGGCGAGGTGTGGAGATCCTTGAGTGAGAAACCCGAGAAAGTTCAGGGCGGACCTCTATCGCATAACGCCTCGGTCCCACTACAATCTGAGAGAAGAAGGGGCCTTTAGTTTGGCAGGCTGTGCAGGTTTTGGTTCCTGCTAGGATCAAGGTACGGGCGAAGACCCGGCCCAATCCCTGGCTCTAACTCTAACCCTAACCCTGACTCCAAACCGCAGCCAAAACGGGGCATGAACGCGGCGCAGCGCGTTTACATCAGATCAGGAAATTTCTCAACTTATTGCGGACGACGATTCCGAAGTGTAGACCGCGCTATGCAATTCTCAAGTCAAAAAAATCTCTAAAGATCCCTTCTCCCAGATTGCCAAACCTACTCTGGAAGTATGTCGAATTCGACATTGCATAAAGGAGTGGATGGCAGCGTCTGCGAACGTAGACGGAAGTTTCCGTGGTGATACAATTGTAAAAGAAGAATTGAAAAATTTATAATAAGGGGATGGGGGTGGATAAAAGTAGGTGGGAGTAGGTAGGAGTTTTTCTCGTATATTGGAGCACATGAGTGAATAGAAGTTTCTGCGGACGTAGATGGAAGTTTCCGAATATACTTTCCTGTACTTCCATCCACTCCCATTCGACTTCGTACAACTCCCCAAACTTCCAGCTAACTTCCACAGCTTCTACTCGACTCGACTCCAGTTCCCACGGAAAGTTCTTCCATAGTATGTGTCCTCAGACGCTTCCATCCGCTCCTACATGCAATATTACCTTTCACCTACTTCCATGTCATATAGTTCCATTCGCTTCCATTCGACTTCGAAAAATTCCATTTAACTTAGACTTTTCCAGTTTTTAAAGTTTGAGAATAGTTGGAGATATGTATCAGTATACGGAGGCGTTCTGTCACTATGCGTCGAATTCTCCAGAAGCAAAATATCAAGTTCCTTAAAATTAATATGTTTTGGGGGAAAAAACAGGAAAATTTGGAAGATTGAAAAATTGTGCGAAACAAATGTCGAAAAATGGAGGGAAAAGCCCTCCGAGAAGCATGACCGTTACACAGCTTCTACTCTACTTGACGTCAACTTCCACCGAAAAGTCTTTCATGCATATCCATAGACGCTTCTATCCACTTTTATCGCAGCTTCCTGCCGCCATATACTATCATCGCATATTTCTGTAGTCCTCTTGTATCTTGGCCACCTTATTTTACCGTTGCTCTCTCCATACTACTGTGATGCCGGCCGGGTTCCTAACTACTGTAGTACGACCTACAGTTGTATCGAATGACCAAACCTCATAATAATGGTGCTGCATCATTCGACTACTCCGATCTTACTTGAGCGAAAAACAATAACGAAAACAAAAGTATTCCTGAACCCCGGCTACTTGTGTCCCCCCCCCTCCCTCCCTCGAAATAAATAATGGGGAGGGTGGGGCGGCAGAAAAAGGGCACAAAACTCTGTTTTGACTGACCAACTCAGTGACTACTTCACGTCTGCACACGCTCGCGGCAGGAACTCCGTGCTTGCTTGCGCCCAATGTGGTGATACGACCTGCACATGATCCTATGCTACCCCGATACCGGTATGTCCTAGTCCCCGATACGGACACGCCTCATTACCTCTACCAATGAATCTTGGTTTGGTCGTTACTTCGTGTAAGTGCGATGTTACTTCGTCTACGGAAAAACTATTCTATAAGCTACACGCTTTATGCCAATATTACCATCAAGTGATGCATCTCTTTGTTACCCCTGGTGTCAAGTACGCTACTGCACACGAACCCGCGTTTATACCAAAGCTTTCTTGTAGTTTGCGTTCGTTCCTGGACATACCGCCCAAAAGCAAAGCAGAATACGCGCCACCACTGGTCTGTATTAAGTACTGTACGAGCGGTTGGTTTCTAACTGTGACGGCGCCAACGAAAACAGGTACTCCTTTCGAAATCGTCGTAAAGCCTGACGATCCGACCAACGAACCCACACAACTTGACCACAGTTACAAACAAACTCGTGCGCGAATTCCTGGCGGCAGCTACGCTATTTGATCATGTAGCGCAACCCTACCAAGCTCTATTCCGGGGGGTCATATTAAATAGGGCCTAAGGTACACACAAACACCTATACATTTCGCTGTTTTTACCACACATATTTGGTCCTATTAACTATGTTCCCCCGTGATTCAATAATCCTTCTGCAGCACGAATACTGTTCAACTAGTCCACCGTTATCGAGTATTCTCATATGTTGGTGCTACGCAAGGTATTTCCGAACACCCCGGCCCCCCTTTTCTCAAAAATCGATTTCTACGCAGGACACGCATACGGACTCGTATCCGCTACCCTGAAATTCACGCCAGACCAGAAATCCCGCACTCTGGAGCAGAGAAGGCGCCAGCCGTTACCGACATGCACTCTCAGTTAACCGACTGCACGTTTCTGAGAGCCTCGTGGGCAAGAAAAACACGAACGCCGCCAGTTCCATGCCACAAATATTCTGCTTGCGTCCGCCCCCACAGGCTCGGCGAAAGGCTACCGACTGAGGGGCATTAGCATAGGGCCGCATCAGCGGCCAAACGGCGGCAACAACCGGAACAGCCGGGACGGTCAACCAAAATCAATATCAAGCAGAGAACAATCGCGCTACCACATCGTATCGGATCACGCCTACACGGCTACAACTCCCGGTTCTACAAGAAGGGCGGGGGAAAAAAAACGTGCCGACAACATCAGCAGCTCC
>JBBMHQ010104302.1:0-21819 GCA_037834295.1 Postelsia palmaeformis
GCCACCTCAGGGAGAACTGCCCTTTATCCCACCCCCACCCCCCTCCCCTTCCTCCTCCCGCTCCTCTTCCTCCTCCCGCTCCTCTTCCTCCTCCCGCTCCTCTTCCTCCTCCTGTATTGTCGTAGTCACCACCGCCGCCACCGTCGCTACCAGGTGCCGTACCCGCGCCGGCAAGCGGCGAGACGGGCACAGGAGAGGAGGCGCGCACAGCGTCCAAGAGTCCGAGGTCTCCTTCCCCGCACGCGGCAGACGCGACGGAAGAGCAAGCGGGGCTCGACGCCAAGCTCTCCCTCGCAGTGCTAGCGCTGCTGTCGAACGACGACTTGCGTCCGAGTCCTCCACCCTTCAGCATAGGCGATTCAGACCGTTCAATCACGCCCAGGACAACAGGCGAACGGTCTGCAAACCCGGGCGCATGAGCCTGCAGCCCCGAGGTAGCTCCCTCCTTGCAGTCTTGCCCACCGCCCGCTCTTCCAGCATCGCCCTTGTTGGAGGAGGCCGCGGAAAACCCGGGCATCTTCGGCAACCCTTGCAACCAACACGCTTCCAGACCGGGGGCTTTCCCCTCCTGTTCCCCCTGCAAACCCGCCGGCTCTGCCGCGGATAGCGGTAGCTGCAGCGGGGGCGCTGGCGGAAGCGCTAACGGTGGCGGCACTCTCCCCGTATCAACACCACCCGCTTTGCTTCCGTCGACAATAAAGCGGAGCTCGCGGGGTCTCCAGGGCAGAGGCGTCACTCGCCTGCATTTCACGTCCATAGCGTCCTCCCTCCTAGGAGCGGCTCCCTCGACGGCGGTGGTAGCACGGGCGAGAGTGTCGAGGGGCGTCCCCGGCCGTTCGATTCCGGACAGACGCTGCGGCCGCGCCCTCTTCCTACTTTTGCCGGAAGCGAGGCCTTGCTTTGCTGGGTTCGGCCAGGCACCATCGCGGGGACGCTTACCACCGGACGAGGCGGTTAAAGTCACGGACAACGAAGAAGAGGGTACTCCAGTTGAACTCACGCCCGGCGGGCAAGAGGGGTGTGAGGACAGCCCTCGGCCATGACCCTGCCCTCTGCAGCGCCGCTGGTGCGTCTGCAGTTGGGCTTCCTCGAGTGCTCGACGGGCCGCAACCACGGCTAGGAGGCACATCCCCTGGTAGCTGACATCCGGGCACCGCTCTGCCTCGACACCCGCGGGAGAAGAGCCGTTGCCCTTCGCAACCACCCGGATGTCAACATCCCCGCGTCCACCTCTGCCGGCACCGCTGCCGCTCTCGACGGCCATCGACAACATCGGATGCCGAACGGCCTCGCCCAGACCGACTTTCTCCACCGAGGGTGGATCCAAGGGCCTTGCTAACGTCGGTGCTAACGGCGGCTCTACCAAGCTCTCGATGCGCGGGACGATCCCCAGCCGAAAACAAGGCGGATATCCGATTCGTCGCTCGCCAAAATGTTCAGCGGTGGCAAAAGATTCCACTTTCGTTCCTGCGTGGCCCCCTTTCTTGGGCGCTGCCCTTACAGGGTTGAGCCGCGAACATTCGCTCTTCACGGCTACCGACGAACAAGGTGTAGCTGCCGCCAAAGTCCCCACCACTACCGACGCCTCTACTACCACTGCCGCCGCCGCCACCTTCTCCAAACCCGCTGGAGCAGGCTTCCCAAAGCTGAGCCCTCCTTCTTGCTCCACCGCTGCAGGGGAGTTCCGCTTTGGAGTAAGGACCTGGTCAGAAGGGGCTGCGAGTTTCATCCTCGGAGAAGACGTCTCCGTCGTCGTTTTAGCAGCGGGTGCCGCAACCTCTACCTCCATTGCTGCTAATGCTGACCCTGTCGCTGGTGCTGGCGCCAGCGGCGTTGGTTGAACCTTTTCGGGCGAAATGGGGAGTGGGGTAGGGGGCACCGAAGGCCTCGCTGGCATAGAGCGAACCGTTAAAGTTGGCGTCGAGAGACCCGTGAGGGTTACCGGTGAGACACCCATTGGAGTTGGCGTCGAGATCTCCATTGGGGTTGGTATCGAGAGAGCCGTTGACGTTGGCGTCGAGAAATCCGTTGGCGGTGAGGTTGAGAAATTCGTTGGAGGTGGCGTTGACATATCCTTTGGGGGTAGAGTTGTGGGCGCCGCTGAAGTTGCAGGCTTCGGCGGTGTTGAAAGTCCCTCTGAAGCTAAAGGCTTCGCTGAATCCAAAAGCAGAGCTGGTGACGGAGTTTCGGTTGACATTGAAGATAAAGGCTGAAATGAAGTGAAACGCTGCCTTGATGCCAAGGGCATGGCTGCCGTTGAAGGCTGCCCAAGTGCCAAAGGCGTCGCGGGCACCAGAGGCTCCGGTGATGCCGGAGGCGTCGCTGACGCTGAAAGCCCCGCTGATACTGCAGACCCCACCGCTACTGAAGGCTTCGCCGATGCCATAGGTGTCTTTGATGTCAAAAGCTCGGCTGATGCAGAAGAGGGTTCCTCCGCGGGACCGGCCACGGTGGTGACTGCCCTTACGGCAGCCTTGTCACCACTTCCTTCCTGCCCTGGTCTCTGCTCCGGCTCCTGCCCCAGCTCCTTCTCCTGCCGAGGGTTGCCGACGGCGGCGTCGGCTCCGGGGGTGGTGGCGGTGGCGAACTTGGGGGATGCCGCCTTTCTGCCTCGTTTCCTCGGCGGCTTGTGTTGCTTCGCGGGATGCGTTGCCGCGTGTGCTCCCTGGTGAGCCAGCGGAAGGACAGCGGGAGGCCGAGGGGCGGGAGCGGACAGTGCTGCTTAAGTTGCTGCCGAGGAGACGGGTACGGTTGATATACGCTACGAGTGACTCCGTGTGACTGGCGATTCTCGTTGCCCTTGGGTGTGATCGGTAGACTGAAGAAAAAACAAACAAATGCTGAACTGTTCAATACGACGTATTTACGAGGGAGCAACGTACATCGTATGACATGTTCACCAGACGGCACGCAATGGGTATATCGTGCCGTGTCACCGTCATGTTCAGCAGACAGCAGCGACGTTCGCGTGTTATTGATGAAACCCCAGGACATCAGTACTGTTGTGCTTGCGATTGTGGGTGTTGATGCCGTTAATATTAGTCGAGCCTGCCACACGAACTGCGCTCAGACAGCAGCAAACACAAGTTCACAGGTATTTCTCTATCTAAAGGTACAGCAGGGCTACTCGTGCAGCAGTAGTACAGCAATGTATCATATGCTATGTTGTGTATCAGTCCACATTCTGGATAGGACGATCTACAGATAGATCATATAGATAATGTACAGCAGTTGTTCTTCACCTGCCGTAGTGCGTGGATTGTGCAGTGTGTGCATAGTACAGATTCAATCCAGGAAACATATAATAGATCATGCGCACTACACGGCTCCCATATGGCTCCCTTCGGCAACATGAGCCAGATCATACAGATCATACAGATCAAGAATGTATCTGCCCTGAAATATCTAGATCATTGAATAGGAATAAGTGATCTGTCCAAGGTGTGCAATACTCGGGCGAAAGTTGTTCGCCAGGTACCGGTAGGACGGAACACAAAACAACACAAAACAACAGGACACGGCAATATCAATTCAGCAGTGCGTACATACCAGTCACAGGAAAGACAGCAGCAGCAGCAGTAGTGTACAAACTCGTACGTATGTCAGTACCAATACAGGTATACCAGTCTACATATGAGTATCACAGGAACTACAGCTCCAGTAGTGTACAAGCTCGTACATATGCAACCTACCGTACTCGTATCAGGTACGGTATCAACACCAGGTACCAGGCGTGTCAGGTGTCACAGGTGTCACTCTGCTGCTGAACGCACTGGTAGGCAGCACCAGGTACATACATACTGGTACGCATTGTGGTACCTGCCGTAAACCAGGTAACCTTCAATCAAGAGGTGCGGAGGAGCAGCAAAAAAGAAGACTCTGCCATTGCTGTGTAGCATTTGATGAAAAACAAGAAACGTATTCCGACTGCACATGCATTCGATTCAAAACTCGATGCCTGTCTCTTGTCTGGTGTGTTGCCTTCAAGAGGGACAGCACAGTGCGTACGTGAAGAGGTGAGGTATAAATTGGGGTACCTGGTACTCGTACCTGGTATTAATAGTGTTTTCGGCCAAAAAATCGAATTTGACGTGTTGTGTTTTTGATTTGTGATCATAATTTCCAAAATTGTTTTCCGTCGCATTTTTCGAATTTTGCCGCGCGCCCGCTTTCATCGCGGATCAAGGCTGGCCGACCGCACCTGTCCTTGTTTACTGCTCGTAATAGGGGCGAGGGAATGCATCGGACGCGTTGGGTTAAAACTACAACGGTCGCCTCTATCGCGTGCATCTGTGGTCTGTACTCGTATTCGAGTACGTAGAGCTGGGCGACACTGCTGTGTTTCCTACGCAGGTATTTTTTGTGTTGGTGTCTTTTGTACGTATGACGAACGATAATGTAAGGACCGTTTGGGTTATCCCATATTGATAAGACAGTTCTTACATTTCCGGACAATGGGGATGCGTACCAGGTACTGCAGTAGGTATGACACAAGTTTCAAAGTTGTACGTTGATTTGAAAATTTGCGGTCTGTGGGCCAAAATGACCAAAATGACCAATCGAAAAAATGCATGAGGTGTCTGCGAAAGGGATATCTCTCCATGCCCACAACAGCCTGGTTCTTCTCAGAGGATACGTTCGTCAACCAGACCCTCGACCAGCGTGAGCGCCATTCATACAGGGAGGGGTGCGGTGCGGAGCGGAGCGGGCGGCGGGGTCGAAACGTCGGAACACCGACATCCTGTCGATTGCGCTGTCTCTCTCCAAATCCAAAAAATCCGCACTTCTTTCGGTGCACACAACGAGATCTGCGGATTCTCATCTTATCGAAAAAAAATGACGCTCTGCACACCTGCTGCTTTCGCCAATTCAATAGCCACATCGCCTCGCTCTTAGCCTTCGCTTCCACGTCTCCCCAGTCCACCTTTGTCTTTGCCTGTGAAGCAAGAAAGCAAGCGAGCAAGCGAGCAAGGAGGTGAGCAGGCGCAGGGGCACAAAACATCAGCCCCGTGGGTTTGGTTAAAGCTCGGCCATCTCCACGCACGTACTCGCTGGGCGTACGTGCGATGTGCGAGCGGAAGGGAGGCATACTGATCCCGCGTCAAGAATCGTAGATTTCAAGTCGATTGCACCCCCGCGAACAATCGGATGCCGACAGCCCAACGACAATAGCGGAAGCCACGCAACCGGGCAGGTCGCTTCCGAGCGCCAAGCCCTCCGGGGATCTCTGACCTTTCTACCACTCTGAGGTCGATCCTCCTCCTCCTCAACCCATCCAGAAGACGATCCTCGTGAGCGCGCAGACGAGCTCAAAGCAAAGGCCGCAGCCTGCCGGGGCGTTGCCATCCCCCTCTATCCACGCCTGCGAGGGTGTCAGCCCCACGTGCCAGTCGATTCTTCAGCACCGTCACTGCTGCTGGCCTCCGACTGGTGATCGACGTATTGTCGGGGCTTCGTGCTGTGTGCCGGCAATGTCGATTTCCGTTGTGCGTGGGGGTGGTGATGTGCCCCCAGGAAAAAAAACGCCTGGAACCTGTGGGAGGGTTGTCCGCGTGGGGAGAGAGGGCAAAAAAAAAGACAAAAAGAAACGCTTTCGGTCTATTTCGTTTGCAACGGATGCTTCGCCTCGCGCTGTCCGGGGCACCGCGAAGAGTAGGTAGAGCAGAGTCCTTGCGCCGTGAGCGGAGCGAAAATGTCCCTTGTGGACTGTGGCCGTGGTATGGCTCTCAGCTAGCGCGGGGGTTTACTTTCACATCATGATCAACTAAAGGTTTTGTAAAGAGTTTAGGCGTTCTGTGTGCAGGAACAGGGTGTTTACGAATCCGCAAGCTTTGCCGCCGAGCCAGCCCCCCTCTGACTAAAAGCAAGCTCGTGGAGGGGGGCAGCTGGTATCATTACCCAAACACTATACCGGCAAGTAGAGGATATCGTACTTGGCCGGAAAAGGTGTTCGTGTCTGAGAAGATGCCCTGAAGCCGAAGTTAAAGCAATCGAAAACCAACGACTGCTGTTGCTGCAACTGCTGTGTTCTTGCTCTATCCTTGAGGGCCGAAGGTCTTGCAGACGTCGTTGACACAGCAGTGATGGGTATCAAGAACCTATGGCAGCTGCTGAGCCCCGTGGGACGGAGCGTGAGCATCGAGACTCTTTCGGGCAAGGTGAGAACGAACCTGCGACCACTCCTCCCTCCTTTGTTCCGCGACAAGTCTGCACCGTGAGAGGAACCATAGCTACGAGACTACCTACCGAGTATACTGCTGTAGTGCAAGTAACAGTCAGTGCAGCTACGACTATTAATACTAGTACCAGGTCGGGTACATGAGTACGAGTACCACGGGTACAAGACAGGAGCTGATCGTTTCCTTTGTCGCGTGGGGGAGAGCTGTTCGCTACCCCTTCTCGAGGTTGTTAGGATACCTACCACTTTGGACGGACATGTGAGGTCTGCTGAGTATATTGACGTCTAGAGCGGTATGAATAGCGCCCATGTTTTTGCAAAAATTGGGGGTATAGACGAGACGTATCACGCAGCTTTCGAAGGTGAGTATCAACATAATCAGTCGAACTCACAGGTGACGTATTTCATAATGGTATGAAAACTACCTGCAGGGAACTACTTGGGAGTTCGTACGAGTAGGCTCATACGTGCCCTCCCCTTCTTCTCGTTTCGTTCCAAACTGGAATTATAATACTATTGATATTATCGTAGCGTCGTATGATACCGTCCTGGCTTGTGTGCTGTACGTAACTTGCGTAACTCGGATTCAGCGGTAGTACGACAATTGATCAATCGTATCTGCTGTACCTGCACTTTGTGCGCATTGATGGCTGTGCTGGGGAGTCGTGGGGGCACTGGTGGCTATTCCGGAGACCTCTCCTTACACAATCCTTAGACTTTGCACTGATTGTTTACCAGGTACCAGGGTAACTGGTATGCGCTGGCTGGACCCCTCTTCTCGCTCCCCCGCTGCAAGTCTCGCTTGTATCATACCCGTGCGTGATACAACAAACAGCAGCAGCACCGGCAGCAGCACCGGCAGCAGCAACAGTCGTACGTGCGGCAGACAGCAGTAATAGTACTGTACGTACTCGCCAGGTCATACTATTAGTATTGGATACAGTAGTACATGTTGAGCAGGTATTTGGAGTAGGGTTGTTGCATGCATGCAGGGCATCCATGCACCAGTATATCGTCTGTGGCGTCGCCGAGTACGTTGTTGGTGCGGCCAGGTGCGCCCAGGTCCGGCAGATCACGTAGCACGTACGTATGACATACCAGCTATGGGGGAAAAGCGATGGGAGGCCAGCAAGGCGCAGCTCAAAAACATCATCGTTGCTCCTGGTTTCAGGATCCCATCCGACACACAGTTTTCGCGCGACGGTATAGTCCAGTCCCTCAGCAGGTGGATCTCGTCTTTTAGGTTTCGTGTACGGTCACACATCGAGGTGGGTTGGGTGGCATAACCACACTTTCGGAGGTAAGCAACGACAATATATCTCGAACCAACCTTCTGATATTGCTCCCTTGAGCCCGAATATTTCAGTGATATTGAGGCGGTACCGTCTTGGGGATAGAACCTTTTGAAGTAATGCGAGTACAGCACGCCTGATGCGCCAGGACACGCACTACTCGTGTGTTGAAATCAATACCACTGCCCTTCTCCAGCTGCCAACTTGAACGAGTCGCTTTATGGTGAACGCCAGAAGCGATTACGCCATGGAGGCGTATCATATCAGTCACTGCACGATAGTTTATTCAAGTGTTCGTACATCGGACAGGTCATCGATTCCCGCTCCTTGGTCTGAATGTTTGAGGGAAACTACGTTCCTGATATGTATGATCTGTATGATCTGTATGATCTAGTCATAGCTCATGTTGCCTGGTGGGACCCTTACAACGTGCATGATTCAGGGTATGTTTCCTGGGTTGGGATCTGTACGACACAGATCCTGCGCAGCGTCTCAAAACGGCAGGTTGGGAGCCAAATGATAGAGTGTAGATAGGTAGATCGTTATCCGTCCGACGTGTGGCATCAGCTTCCGACGGAAAGTCAACTTGAATACTGGTGCTGTACGCATCTGAAGGTTTTCAGTCCCTCAACCCTCAATAGCGTATCGCCAGAAACCGAATATACTGACTGCACCAAACACCTCGCCGGGAATGTGTCCAGGGTCGGCGATCCCACCGCCTCTGGCACCCCGCCCCGGTCAGCCCCCGTTACACTCGTTCGGTTTTGGCCCGTTTCTGCTTGAAATTGTTTCTCACTTGCTTGTTCCGCTGTCGCTGCTGCTGCTGTGAAAATGCGGTGGGATTTGTGCCGGTTCCCGCGAGAAGACTCTCGCGGTCGACGTTTCCATCTGGCTGACCCAATTCATCAAGGCCATGCGCGACGATGACGGCAAGGTCATGAAAAACGCCCACATCGTTGGAACTCTTCGGCGCGTGGTGAGTGAGAGCTTCCCTTGATATTTCCTTCCTGCTGTAGGCTGTATGTAGGTTGCACCCGGCAAGTGTGTAGACTACCGGAGACTTTACCAGCATCAGCTTTTTTTCATCACGAACAATGGATCGCGTGATGTCATATATGGTGGGGTAGTGGCTCTCTGCCTAGGCAGCAAGCAGGCTTGGTTTGCTGGCGTCAAACGGGGCGGAAGGGGCGGAGTCGAGGTTTTGTGTTGTTTTGACGGCGGTTGTGATCCCGCAGCAGATGCTATTTGTCGTGTTTCGAACCCCCCCTCCATCTGCATTCGGCACTTTTCCTACCCTGTGCGGCGCGGTTTGGCAGGGAAACGCACTCGAAACGTTCCTACCCTTGGAGAGCGAGTGATGGAAACTGCCCCTGTACTTAGCCCCGCGCTCGGGCGTGTTGAAGCAAGCACCCATCGGACAGATAAATCATATTCAGATAAATCATCGGACAGATAGATGATCTATGGGTAGATCGTCTACTGTAGATATTGTATTTGCCATGTTGTGATGTTGTGCAGGAGCCGTATATATCGTACGTGTACCGAAGAGGCACGCATGTCCGCGAGAGCTGTGTCTTGCAGATCTCAACGGTCAAACATTATCTAGATCCTGCAGATCATGTGCATACATTTATTAGGGATCTGTCCGCCTCGAAATATCTAGATCGCGAGATATTTAGATCACGGAAAGTCGAAATCATAGAAGATCTAGACTCGAAAGATCTGGGTGATGAAATGTCTAGATCACGAAAGGTCTAGATAATGAAATATGTTTTCTGTTTGGTCTGTCCGGTGAGTGGAAGAAAAGTTACCTACCAGGGTACCAGGTATGGGGTGATTGCCTTGGGGACGGTTTCGAAAAGGATCGTGAGATTGGCCGTCGAGCACCGCGTCGTTAGTATTTCCTTCCAGAGCATAAAGGTAGTGTACTTCACACGCCATTTCAGCACTCGTGCTAATCACCTTACGTGTGCATTACCTCCCGCGATATTTATCTGGAGAAATCCAGAAAATTCCGTGTCAGACGTTATAACCTGAGCCGTCACCGGTCACCGATATAAAATAGTACCATGGGTGCTTTCATTTCGAGAAAATGTCTAAAGACCCTCCTCCCCCCTGAATTGAACGCCGGCGGCAGTTAGATATCGATCGTATACCCATTGAACCCTCTGGAAGTGACCACACCAGAAAGCAAATCAGTTAACTCGACGTTGCCATCTATGTGCAAGAAAGCCCGCCTCACAAGCGGTTCTTGGTAGAATGCAGCTCACACTTCATGCGACGACTCGCGGAACACCTCACAGCGCTTCTCGTTGGTGCAAGCAATGTCTGCCTGGTCGGTGAAATCCCGACGTGTTCCGTCTCGAAAAGGATGCGTGGTCAATGGTTAAATGACGAAGGCACGCGACTAATGAGTACGCCCCCTAACCCCTCCTCCGACCTCGACGCTCTTGCGGTGCGTGACGTTGTTCCCATCCAGGTTAAGCTGTTGTTCCACCGCATCCGGCCGGTCTTTGTATTCGACGGCGGCGCTCCGGCGCTGAAGGCTCGAACTCTGGCCGCTCGTCGGAGGATACGGTCTGAGGGAACGGATTCGTCCATGCGAAAAACCGCACAGAGAATCCTGGCCTCGCAGCTCAAGAAGCACAAGGTGCGAAGAGATGCCGCCACGGAACAAGCAAGCCTGCTTGCTGATGGAGTTGGTGGTGGTGATGGTGGTGACGGTGTTGTATTTGTTGTTGATGTTGTAGTAGTGCTTGTTGTTGTTGTTGTTGTTGTTGTTGTCGTGTTATTGCTGCTTTTGTTGCTAGAACCGCCACTGTTATTGTTGTTTCTGCTGCTATTTCGTTGCCAAGGTAATGTGCATAGGCTACACAGTTGTCCGCGGTCACAAGGCGGGCCTATCGTTTTGCGTCCGAGTGCTCCCTGTGTTCCCTGCCTGCCCTAAGGTTTGATTTGGCTTGCCCTAGACTTTCCTGGTCCTACTGTAAGCTCGCCTCGTAAGCTTCCACTCCAATACAGAGACCGTAGAGACATTCATCTCAATACTAAGCTGTCCGTGTATTTCCGCCCTTAGTGGTACGAGCAGGCAGGTTCACTTTTTGCGGTGAGGATTGTTCCCAAAGTTCTGCCTCAGTGATGACAGTGGTGATGGTGCTCTCACATGAGCCACTCCCCCTTAAATCTCGCCCGCGGGCTCAGAGAGCGTTGAAAAGGAGCAGGTTATGTGTCCCGTTGGAAGATTAATAGCACAGTATTGTCAGGGATTTGCGTGGATCGGTTCACTTCTGAGTCGATGATATAGGGGGGGGAAAAGCTTGTGCAAAATCATATCACCACTGCAGTAAGACCAGCCAAGGAAACCTTCCCGCACGCCGCGAGCGCCCAATCGTTTCGAGCCAGACGCTCGAGTTGAACAGCCGCAGAAATTCCAAAAAAATGGCTTCGCGCTATCTGTCGGCTCAACATGCTCGCCTCGCCCCATCACCCCGGCACCGCTTTTCCTTGTCTCTATTTTCCTCTCTCTTATCGTACAAGCAGGTGGCGATGAGCGCGGCTAAGCGTGGCACCGGCGAGGCAGCAGCTGCAGTATTCAACCCTGTCTATCAGAACAATTCAGGCGGCACCGAATCGGACGCAGGCGCCGTAGCAGCAGCAGCAGCAGAAGCAGGAGGGGGCGTCGATTCCCGAAAAACGTCTGCTGGTGATGATGCTGTCAATGGAGGCACGGGCGAAACTGCGAGAAGTTCTCCGGGAAGCGATGACAGAAACGTCGGTGTCAAGTCGCAGGCCGCAGCGATTAGAGGGGGGGAAACTGTTGCGATCCGTGCCCGAGCAAGCGTTTCTGATGTCGGGGGCGAGGATATTGAGGAAAATGAGGTCGACGACGACGAAGATGACGAAGACGACGACGTGGATTGGGAGGAGCTGGAAGTGGGCGACGGGGGAGGCGTGTTGGGCGCTGGTCGGCAGGCTCTTGTGGACAGCGATGGAGACGAGGGTAAGCACGGGATTGGTGGCATCTCTCATGCGGAACGTGTGTGATGCTGCTCTACAATATTATAGGCTCACGATGAACCCAACACATGGAATTATCGGCGTAAAGCTCACTTTATATATATACGAGCTGGGCCAGCCAAGACCTTGCTAAAACAGTCGATCGGCTATGCCCCGCTCAATAATGCGTGTTTTGACCTGATTTTTCGACACGGTGTTCCTTACCTGGTATGTACCAACCAACCTTTTCGATGTCATCCCTTTTTCTTTTTCTTCTTTTTCCCCAGGATATACTCGTATGACCGATCCAACGATCCGTATAAATGAAAAAGTGGTCATAACTAGTCCGAAAAAAAAAGAAGAAAAAAGAGATGACACGGAGTACTTTCGCATGTGTGTTTTAAATACGTGGTAAAAAAATCAGTTCGAAAAGTGAAAAATTGAGCGGGGCATCGCAGTAAAACTGTCGTTTTCGTTATTACTTGTTTTTAGTATATGATCGTTTGTTTGTTTTATCTCTTGATGGGTGATGAATTGCGCAATGCAACTCACATCGATCGTCTCCTCGTGTATCAAGCATTGTCTACACCAAATTTCAGCTTGATCGGGAATGACGTTTTTTTAGCTGTCATGTGAAATTAGTGTCAAAATCTGATAAAAAATCAGAACTTTTGGTACTTTTGGGTTTTCGCGAATATCTCGGCGAAATCGAGTCGGATTAAAAAAAGTAAACAAAAGTTCATACACTTCATTTTTTTGCATCTTCAAAAACATGTCAGGATCATCGCTGCCAATTTTCGAAGCGTAACTCGCAAAATTGGCGGCGCTAGAAGCTCACAACAGAAAATCCGTTTCAAGGCCTGCCCAGCTCGTCTAAAATATATATATATATATATATATATATATGTCGTATACATCTATATATATATACCAGTATATAGTATATATATAATATATTTCGAAATCGTGTTTGTTGGCGAGCGCTATACCGATTCCTACGAGTACGCTTGGAGCGTACGCTCGAACTTAAACAAGGGTGGTGTCGCAATAAGCTTTCACAGCTCGTACAGATGATGATCTATCCGATCTATCTGTATGCTGTAGATGATTTAGCTCCTCGCCTGCCGTTGTGAGAGGTTGTGCAGGATCTGCGATATAAAGCAGATTCAACCCAGGAAACAAGTTTTAGACCATGCAGGCTAAACGACTCCCACCCGGCAACATGAGCTAGATAATACATATCACACACAGATCAGGAATGCATCTATCTGTCTGCCCTGAAAGATCTAGATCATGAACTGCTGTGGCAATCGATTTCCTGTCCGGTGTTCTGTGGTAATATCGTGATCAGAAACATATTTGGCGTGTAAACATGGCACGATACCTGTTTTTTGGTCCGTCATCGTGGGTTCGATTATTTTATTACTATGCCCCCGTAGTAGTCTGAGCAGGGCTCAGGGGCACCGGGTGCTGGTCGCCACACTTTTTATTGAGCAAGGCTCTTCCTTATCTCGAGGATACCCTGGGGTCGAGTCACAGAAGAACTGACGATTTGAGAGGGGAGAAGCTCGAGGTAGAAACATGAACATCCCCCACTCCCGACACCAACAACCCCTGGGAGACACTGTGAAACCTTGCCATAGTTTTCCCTAAGTTTATAGGTGTACGTGCACCCCGTACCACATGGCTGGCGCCGGTGGGACGCTCGAGTTTGTAGTTGACGCTGGTTTTGCTGCGAAGAGAGCGGCGCCGCTGCCGGCCGTGCTTCTGCGGACCTGATGGGCTATAAAGTGGGCGTTTTCGGGGCGGGGGGGGGCTCTCTCCGCCCCCTATCGTTTTCCGCCTCAGAAAAGCAGTCGGCTGTGCGAAGCTGTACGGGAGCTACCGGTATCCTTTCACCTTTTTTTTTCATCACCACTGTTGATAATTTTGTCCTCCGTCGGATTGGCAACTATAAAGCTTGAACCCTTGAGGATTGCAGTCCCGTCGTCGGGGATAAAGCACTCAGATTCTAAGTACTTTGTCCCCCTAAAGTGATGTAAAGAGTCTGCACTATTCCAAGGGTTGAGCTCACCACACTTCCACTTCTCATTTACGAGTACGTGCGTGTTTTGTCGACTCTGAGGGACGCGTCCTCCAGGAGTTGCACGACTCAGTTTTTGTCAACACAAAATTTACTCATCCATTTCCCCCCTCCTTCCTCCCTCTTGATTACCGCCGCTCACGCATCAGTGGGAGAAGCGAGCGTTCCACCAGGAACCCGGCGGGGTGCGGCAGGAGTTGCAAGTCTAGGTGGCGGTAGTGGTCAAAGGGGCGGGGACGGCGGCGACGAGTCTGCCGGGTGGGCGGTAGACACCGACGAGGACGAAGAAGAGGGGTCGGCGGAGTGGGAGGAAGTGGAACTCCCTGAGAGGAACGAAGACATAGACCCGGAGGTTGGTACGCTAGAGGGCGCGGAGGTATGCAGGCGTAGAGAGGGAAGAGGTCCGACTCTTTCTAAGATCACTTACTACCTTGATGAGCTCTACATCTCACCCGATATAAAGCGACTTTGAGATACGCACGTCAGGCAGACATATCATGCACAGATAGATCATGCACAGATGGACCATCTAGATCATGTAGCTCTTCGGCTGCGGCTATGATATCTTGTGCAGGGTCTATCTATCTGTACAGTGAAGATCCAACCCAGGAGAAAGGTGCTACTGTATGTAGATCATGCAGATTATACGGCTTCCACCCGTCAACACGAGCTAGATCTCATTGATCCGAGATTTATCTACCCTCTGAAAGATCTAGATCAGAACGTCATATGATATGTAGATGATGTGTGGGGGTATGATCTGTATGTTATGTGTAGATGGTCTGTCCGTTTTGTTTAGGCGTAGCAGTGAGGAGTGAGAAGCCTGCGGGCGCTTTGTTACACCCCTGCCGCGTTGAAGAAAGAGTGGTGGATCAGGTGGGAAAAAACAAACACAAAAAAATGCTCACGAAAATCTAGAGAACACGCTTCGTAGTCTGAAATAAAAGTCCTAAACCGACGCCGCCATGTGTGGTAAGATCAGGTCGAGACATGGAGTAACCATTGCCAGGTTTGTACCAAAGCAGTGCCATAACAACACAGGACCGCCGGCCGTCTTGCCCGCTATCTGCCCGCTGACCCTCGCCTAGCCCTTCCTCGTGGCTCACAGGCTATCGCATCCGGTGCGATGAAAAATGTATCAGCCGACCACGTTGCCAAAAGAGACCTGCGGGGATCCCCGGGCCGTCTTGACCGTTAGACACCAGTTACCTGCTCGCTGACCCCCCCGTTTTGTCTTCCTTAGTGGCTGGCAGGTTGTTGCGTCAGACCGTCTCGGGCTTTGACCCAACGAGCAAATGAATTATGGATGTGGTCTGCGAGTTTGGATAACAAGTCGCATAATTTACACCAAAGTGCCATGTTTTGTTTCTGCGAATTCACCTGAAAACTGTTTCAACCACATGCGAGAAAAGACGAAACATTTTTCTTTCTTTCGGGCGCAAATAATTGCGACTATTTGGGTCAAAGCCTAACCAAACCGTCTTGCTCGTTTTTATCCACCTGCTCGCCGACCCCTCTCCCCCCCCCCCGTCTTTTCCTCTTCTGGGGTCTCGCAGGTTATCGCATCCCTGCCGGACCGCGTGAAAAAGCAGGTCATCGAGACTGCCAAGCGTCGGCAGCGCATGCGAAGCCGCGCGCAGTACATGCCTGTCGCGAGCGACCCGGTGATGTACAGCCAGACGCAAATCTCCAACTTCTTGCGCTCCCAGAAGTTGAATGCGCAGGTCGGTCGGTCGGTCGGTCGGTCTGTCGGTCTGTCAGTCGGTCGGTTCGCGTGTCGAGGGGCACGCGCCTGTGCTTGCGTCGGTGCGGGCGCCTATATGGCGTTTGCCCCCTGCCGCGGTGTCGCCCCCTCGAGGCGGCGGCGGAAAATAACCGAAAATTTCTGCGCGGTTTATGTGACTGCTGTTCCTATGCGATGGACGCGCGCCTTCGCTTGCATCCGTGCGGGCGACTAGATGGCGTTCGCCCGCTGCCGCGGGTTCTTGTGCCTCGTCGCTCCCTTGAGGCCGCGGCGGAAAACAACCGAATTTTTCCGCGCGGTCGTGTAGCGCTTTTTTTTAACTCAAACATGAGTTATTCGTGTGCGGTCGCAGTTGCTAAAAGTGAACCGGAAATTCAATGTGCTATCGCGGTTGCTGCATCAGTATGAGCGAAGAAGTGTTCGCGAGCGGCTTATGATACGGAGGCGTTTCCCCCGCCTACCAGGTGCAGGATTTTTACGGGGCATATTTCAATATGTATTCTCGCCGTACGTATATGCGAGAGACACTCTCCGCGGCAATTTGTTTTCTTCAGTTTTTTCGTCGTTCAGTTTTTCTGTTTTCTTCCTGAGCGGTTGAGGAAAGCCCCTTTTTTTGCGACCACGCCAGTAGCAACGTTCGCTCTCGTTTTTTTCTGACCAAATACGCCTCCAACGCCGTGCAGATCATGCGAGTGCACAAGCAGGACGACGAGGATGAGGAGGGAAAGCGAATCGCCTCAGAGGCCAATCGGCGTTACATTTTGACCCACGGTGTGACTGGGGGTAGCAGTGGCGGCGGTGTTGGCGGCAACGGGTCGGCAACGGCGACGTCTTCAACAGAGGCGGCTAAGGGTGCTTATGGTGGGGCGCCAGCCGCAAGCAATATTATTAGCGCGGTGTTTTTGGTGGGAGGACAGCTAGAAAGTCAACATCATCCTCCTTCCACCATATCAGCGTTTAACGGAGTATGTACGATGTATTAGTTTTCTCAAACAGGCGAACAGAGACCCATGTCGCGCATGGCTGTAAGCTATGTGTATTGGTTTGGTATGACTAGTCCCTCGGTTGGGCAGGATAACGTCCGTGGAGGTCGAGCAAGGCAAGTTGGTTTTCCTCAATGAAGCTTATGCGGTAGGGGGAGCGAATCATGCATTTCCTTTTTTTCTAGCCTTTTTCGCCTCCTCTGCTTCAATTCATACCCACGACATACCATACCATACCATACCACGCCATACCATACCATGCCGTACCATACCATACCAAACTAAACCAAACCAAACCATACCGTACCATACCATACCATATCATGCCATTCCATACCATACCATATCATATCATACCATACCATACCATAACATTCCAATACCATTTCATACCATGCCATACGATTCCCATACGATTCCATACCATGCCATACTCCGACGTAGGCCGGTCAGCATCTCGCGGCTGTTTAAAAGCAAGGCAGCACCGGGTACCCTGACACCCTAGTTGTTGCTCGGACCATATTTTGCGAACACGTTCCGCAGGCAGGCGACGATGGCGGATCTCAGAAGGGGGCGAAGACTTCAAGGAGTGGTCCTACAGCCGTCCCTCCCTCTCCTCCCCCCCTCGTTCAGACGCCTCCGAGACGTTACCTGCGGGGGCTGACAGAGATTCGGAAGAATCCGTCAACGATAGGGCAACAAATGAACGATCCCCCGATCGGAAAAGCGGCGGAACGGATGGGCACAGGCCGACCTCTCGTAGCGAGGTGGACGAGGTGGCGCGGGGGGGAGAGGCAGAGGAAGAAGCAGGAGGCTTTCTACCTGAGAGCGAGGAGGAGGCAGGAGGCTTTCTCGCTGAGAACGAGGAGAAGGCAGGAGGGTTTCCACCTGAGAACAAGGCGGAAGCAGGGGGGGGGTTATCTGAACGCGAGGAGGAAGCAGGGGGATTTTTACCTGAAAGCGAGGAGGAAGCAGGAGGGTTTCTACCGGAAAGCGAGGCGGAAGCAGGGGGTGGGTTATTTGTGCGCGAGGAGGAAGCGGCGGGGTTTCTACCTGAAAGCGAGGAGGAAGCAGGAGATTGTTTACCTGAAAGCAAGGCGAAAGCAGGGGAGAAGTTATCTGTACGCGAGGAGGAAGCAAGGGGGTTTTTACCCGAAAGCGAGGAGGAAGCAGGAGGGTTTCTACCCGAGAGCGACGAGGAAGCAGGCGGGTTTTTACCCGAAAGCGATGGCGAAAACGGGGGTTCTTCGGTCGCGGGCGTGGCCAATCATCAAGGAGGGGACGGTGGTGGAGCGTCAGGCGTCGAAGAACGCCTTGGAGGGAGTTTCCAAAGGGATTCTCCGAGTGGCAGTGGCTCGGGAGGAGATGGCGGGGGGTCCGACTTGCCCTCGAAACCCAGCTCAGTGGGTGCTTCTTCGAGATCGGGGATTATAGTGGCGGGAGCACGCGAAAGTGAAGGTACGGCGGGGTCGCGAAGCCCCTCTACTCTTACCAACAGATCCGTTGCTGGCAAGAGTGCCGGCGGTAGCGCCCACATCGACCGGACCCGCAAGGGAAAAGGGCGGCTGCAGCTTGCGGCGGGAGCCGTTGTTCTCGAGGGGGAGGAACAGGAAGAAGAGGAGGAGGAGAAGGAAGGGGAGGAGGGGGGTGGCGGTGGTAGCCACCGATCCGCAGCGTACGTACCGTTGAAAGGATCGGGATCAGAGGCGGAGACGGCCGACGACGCGGTCGCCCGAAATTTACAGGAAGAAGAGGACCGACGCGCGGCGCTCGCCCTCCAAGCAGACCTCCACTCTGCGGCCGATGTCGCCTGCTTTGGCGTCGACGGCAGTAGAGGAGAAAAAAACGTCTCCGCCAAAGCCGGCGCCGGCCTTGACCCGCCGATGTTGTCGGGCGCGTCTTCGCATGAAACTATGAGCTTGCGCGGTAGCGAGAAAAAATCGGCGGAGGAGGCGCCGAAGCCGACGCCGGTGCAGAGTACTTCTCCTGCGCCGCCGCTCGTGCCCGGCGGAGGTGATGCGAGGGGTGTGGCGGACAGACCGACGGCGGAAGGGGGCTGTGCCGAGGGGGGCGGCACGATAGAAGAAGTCGAGCTTGAAATCGACCTCAAAGATTTGGATGCCGTCGGCGGTAGATCGGCTCTCATATCGCTGTTGTCTTCCGCGAGTTCGGGCGTGGGATCCGGGGTGGCGGTGAAGGGGGCGGGCGGGGAGGAGAACAGCGATGATAATTTTGATGGTTTCGTCGACGATGAGCAGGGTAGCGTTGGAGGGGATGAGGGGCCACATGAGGTGAGGAGGTTATCGATGGCGGAACATAGTGGGCACGGAGTGGGAACAGAGCGAAGCCGCGCCTCCTTTTCACGCCTCCGTCTCATGATGCTTTGTTTTTTTGGCCTAGACAGTTGGCGGCTACGGGCGGACGGCGGGCGAGCGGGCGTCAACCGGTGTGCTTGTTCGTTTTGCCTCTGAGTTGGTGATGGCGGTAGCTATTTTGCTGTCGCACAGACTGCACTCGTCGCTATCCCTGCGACGATGCCCCGACTGCCTCCGATGACTTCGATCTCTGCCGTTGAATCGGACACGTCATAAATGGGTCAGGTGTTGCAAATTTCATACTCCTCTGTCCAGAAATCTAAGAACCGTTTGGTTACTCACATTGATACACAAGCGGTTCTTACAGTTCCGGGCAGAGTGGTACTGTACTGCAAGCCTGGGAGTCTTCCAGGTTAATCCATTGCCCTTTTCTTTCAGCCCTTCTTGAACTTTCTTCGGACGCTGTGTGCTTGCCGCCGGCGTCGTACGTAGGGTCCAGGTGCCAGCGTTGCCAACGATGCGGCTCTGCAGCGTTCCGTGGACATGGCCTCAAGGATGGCCGGCTGGGCGGGGAGGGTTGTCGAGCGGGTCCTGAAAGAACACAGACAGGTAAAACCCTCGGACAGCTTTTTCTTTTTCCCCCTTGCCGTTCCCGTATCCGTCGTGACCTCTGTATTTTCGGCGGTAACAAAAGTTCGCCTGAGTAATATCGTGACGGCTTAACAGGTCGCACTTTTTCAACCCTATCTTCCGTACTTGAACGACCCCTCCCCCCCTCCCCCTCCTCGAAAACGCTCCCTATTGAATAGCCTGTGTCAGGGCCATCGGCTTCTTCTTCGGCCCATGCCCACAACCGGGCCCAGGTGAATATATTCGACGGGAGCAACAACGATCCTCGGACCTCTACCAGCGGTGGAACTCCTCCTACGCCGATCACAACCGGGCCTGCCGCGGCTGGTGCCGGCAGCCATGCTGCAGCTCAGGCGGCAAGTGAAGAGCGTCGGCGCTTGGAGGGGAGTGGCAAGGGGCGGCCGGCAGCTGGCGAATCTCGTCGGGCGCTCTTTGTAGAGGACCAGGAGCGTGGGGAGAGTATTGAAGGCGGACGGGGTTCGGCAGTCGCCGCCTCGAGCAAGCCTATCAGCTCTGAAGAGACCTCGTCTCCTTCTGTGAAACGCCCTGATCCGACCTCGAGCACTGGCGACGCTTTGTTGGCGCCGCATAGGAAGGTGGCAACAGTATCTTCCGCGGCAGAATATGTTGAAGCGTCGAAGCGAAAACAGGGTCGCGAGACGGGGGCTGAGCATGCGGGACCGCTAACGTTCGAGGAGTCTGAGGACCTGAGAGAGGCCGCCGAGTCTGCGGTTGGCGGTGAGGAAACTGCGACTGCAGAAGGCGGACGCAAGGCCGCGGTGATGCCCAACACGGCTGCGGTAGACGGAACGACAGTCCGAAGCGCGTCAAGCAGCATCGGAGTGGCCGATGCGAACGAGGCAGAGAGTAAACGCGTAGCGCCAAGCGTCAAGACCAGCGCATCGGATAGAACGAAACAATCGACAGACGGGAAGGGAACGACCGCTGGGACATCACCCGAATCTGGAGCTAGCCCCTCCTTCGTACCACCAGGACCTCGCTCACTAAAAGAAGCCGGAGATCAAACTGCGCTTGTTGGCGGTTCGCCGGGGACGCGGACAGAGGTGGGGGTTTTAGCACTGTCCGTTCCGAATAATGGCGCCGAAATTGACGGTCAAAATGCGGCGATGAACGGTGTGGCGCTCGCAAGCACAGGTGAGCGTTCCGGGGAACTCAAGCAAGAGGGCGGCATCGACACGGTCTGCGGAACTACGAAGCTATTTCAGCCTTCACTACCCGCTGACGCTGGCTCCGGACTTCGGGAATCGCGGCCCGCTCAACCGGCGGGAACCGAGAACGGGGTGCAGGACCCGACGGCGATAGGCGTAGGGCTAGGTGGAGAAAACGACGAGCCGGGAGGATTTGTCGAGGATTCGCTGGGTGGCGCGTACCTGGGTGGCATGGACGAGGAGGAGCTAGAAGAGGAGTCGGAAAGGCTGAAGCGGGAGAGCAACAGGGCGCAGCGCGACGCTGAGACAGTCACGGACGAGATGAAGGAGGAGGTGATGTTTCTGTCGGGTGCTGTAAGCTACCCCTGGCCTGATGTCTCGATATGTGCTTTCTCGTCAGGCTCACGGATGACCGAGCCCAAGTTTGTTGCACGTTTGGCCTCTACAGCAGTGCTACTGCTGCTGCTGCTGCTGTTTATACAGCAATACTGCTGCTGTAGTGGACAATTATAGCGTACGTTACCGCCTCGAGCCAATCACCGGTTGCTGTGCAGCCGGGTCCATGCCTAGAATGGGTTGAAATGGGCGAAGTAAGCCTTAGCCCGTGTTTGCTTATAGTGAACGTTTTGCTGAAGCGTGGGGTACCGCATCACACGGGTGATAAGATGATAACCCCCCCCCCCATGGGATGGATTCCCGAGCCGACTCTCTCCGGAAGAGGAGGGGTCCACACAACGAAACCGACGAGACTTTTTCATGGACGTATCGCTCGGTGTTTGCACCCTGCTGCCCGCCGTAGAAAAAATAGGCTTCGAAGTGCGTCCGAGGGGCTATGCCATCTTATCGCTACCGTGTTATACGGTAGTTACGTGCTCGGACGTAAGAGCCTGCGTCTCCATGCCTCGCAATACCGCTGGGGCTAGTGCAATCTGTACTGTACGTCAACGCGCGCTTATCCTTCTATACAACGGTTGCTCGGGGCACTGTCTACGAGAGGATAACTATGCCATCGCGATATTGAGACATGCGAATAGAACATACCCTCCTGCCTCCAGCAACTGAATTACTTCCGTTTCGTACCTTTATTATATGTTCTCTAACAACGAATACGACATTATCTTGGCTTGTTTTGATAAAGTCACCCCCCCGGTTGACTAGAAAAAAAACGCTGGGGGGATGTTTTGATCAGGCCCCAAGCCAACGTCTGTTTGGATTTGATTTTGTACCAGAGACGGAAAGGCATGTTTTTAGACATAGCCTCCTTTGTTGATGTCCGCGATGACACCCCTCCTCCGAACGGGGAAATTTGCAGGGCTTGTCATGGGCCGTAGGGTCGGGTCGGGCCGGGCCGGGAAGATTTTTTTGATGGGCCGGGCCGGTTCGGGCCGAGATCTTTGAAAATGTGATGGGCCGGGCCGGCCCGGGCCGA
>JBBMHQ010104413.1:0-19949 GCA_037834295.1 Postelsia palmaeformis
GAATTCCTATCTCGGCAGTCAGCGATTGTTTCCCGTTTTGTCTTTTTCAATAGGATTTTGTCCCCCCCATATCTGTTCCTTTCTTGGCCCTGTGTACGGAACCTCGGCTACCACGAGTGTAACTTGTTGCAGAAACCACGAAAATTTACTACTCGACTATTCAATTCAACGTCAAATTCAACATTCTATGACCAGTGCAGAGGTGTTCTTTTCATGACGCTTGTGAAGTGAGTTCTACTGCAGCAATGGCACCTGTGTTACCATCAGCCAGCTGCTGTTGCCGTGACTATTTTTCGGGTAGTCGTTCTCATTTTTTCATCACACGAAATGCCGATGTGTTTTTATCGTGCCTCAACCGTACGTGTACCAGTACATGCATAAATACAGAGAAGAAGCTGCTTCCGACAAAAAAAAAGCATAGTGATGATGTATGATAATCCGGCCTTGTCGTTTCCTTGACGCTGTTTTTGAGACGCAAGTAGGGCAGGAGGTAGAATGGTCGAGTAGTACTGATGTTGATGGAAGCCCATAGTGCCGTGCTGCTTCTATAAATGTTGCCGGTCCGTTGGCAGTAGTAGCTGCTTCTTTCTGGGCGACACCCTCAGATGTACTGTAAGTATTGAAGATTGTGACGTGCTAGTTACGGAAACGTGAGTGATTGTTGTATATTATTAGTACATTCATGGCTCAGTGGACAGCCTGGCACTCGACCGTCGCGCGCTGTTTTTGCACCCTATCTGAACCCTAGGGACAAGCCACAAGAACAACTACACTGTACAAATAATAGTGCACTGGCTAGCATCGACGCGCGCTTATGATTTAAGCAGCCAGTCTCGGAACTCCCAAAATCGGGGGAGAGGGTAAAATTTGTGGTAACGTCCTTGTGGCCTATATATTTAGCGTAACAGTCACAAGGCAGTTGTTAAGTGCCTTTTATCCCTCCCTTGATCGAAGAAGACTTGTTAATGGCATGTGCTCTATGGTGCGTGTCGTGTCTTCATAGTAACATACTATTAATAGTCGTGTGCCTAGTTGACAACACATCGTGTCATATGCGTTATGGCAACTCAGCCAAGCATTCTCTATCTTGCTGAATAGTCACTGTTCTTTAGCAACTGCTGTATCTAGGGGTACTCTTCGCTGCGGACGATGAGCACGTCAAGCGTGCAAGCATGACGTATGCCGGCCAGTATCATGTTGCGCAACAGACACAAGTACTGCTGGAAGGAACATGACACCATACCATCATATCACAGTCAACAGACCGAGACGGCTCCGAACCCTTCGAATTTTTGCTTTTAACGAGAGGCCGGTCGAGAAATCGTCCGACAACTGTAGGTTTCCAAACTCCCTTGACATAACAGGGAGAAACCTAAACCCAACCCTAACCACTGAATGGTTCGAGGAAAAAGCGGAAACCCAACAAGCCACTTTTTAGTCTCGGTTTACCATTTTGCACGTGTGTTTCATGCATTATTTCAGACATTTTACCTCTTTCAGGCCATATTTCCTCGAGTTTAGTAAAAAGTTCCTTCGCGGCGCTGACAGTTTTCCGGACACGCTTTGAACTAAACTCCTTGATATCAATGCGGGGTTTGAGCTTGGGCGCGAACGAAGTGCCAGGCAACCTCTCCGGCACTTTGCCTCTTCACACAAAAACACTCGAAAGTAGGACGGTGTTTCAGGCTAATTTCATGGCAATTCCTTGCAAATATAGGCTTGTTGAAGGCACGACTTTTTGCTTTCGTCTCTCGTCTTGATGTTGTCTACGGCGTGCCTGTCTCTGCATGTCTGGAAGCTGAAGGGTATGGCCTATGTACTAATAGGCTTTTTCAAGTATTTAGTATTGTGACAGGTACTTCCGTGTTCATATTTCGCAGCAGCAAAATTACATATCACAGTATTACCTATCACATATTACATAGACGCCTCGAATACCCTGTTGGGAGTGAAGTAACGAGTATTGGATACAAGCTGATCCAGGTGTTTCGTGTACTCACTTACGATGTTTCAGTCACTCATGGTGTTTCAGGGTTCGATACTCCGGGATACTGCTCGAGCCCGGAGTGTTTCGGGCATAATCACTCTGGATACTGCTTGTACTCGGGTTTGATACTCTGAAATACTGCTAGGCGCGAGTACTTCGGGGTGCATGAATCTGGAATACTCGTTTTGATCGATGTACTCGGGGATCTTTACGCAGTCCGTACTGCTCGTACTTCGAGCAATATCAAGCCATGTGGGACGACTGTCCGAGGGATAGAATAGCATTGAAGCAAAAAAAGCGAGCGGAGCGGATGATCGACAGTGGTGTACGTACAGAAATACGGGCCACTGCAGCACGCAGCCTAGGGTCTGAAATGGTGGGACACGGGTTGAAAGACATCTTGTGTAAACAGCTAGAATCGCGTCCGTTCGCGAAATGACGGCCTCAGAAACGTAAATATTCACGTACATGGCGTCCCCGGTAGCTTGATAGGTAGTCCGCGCGCCTGTCAAGATCAGTTTCGGGGGTTCGAGTCTCAACGAGGGCATGCTCAGAGGCTTTTTCCTCCATGAAAGAAATTGATTAGCGGAAAGCGCGAGAGCGTGAGTTGGCTGAAATTCGATGAAAATCGACGAGCAGTGGGAATGCTGAACCCTATGCGCGGTAAAAAATAAAGGCATGTACCGGGGGGGAAAAGGGTAGACACCTGTGTCCACGGCTTGTCCAGAAGGGCTCGAGGGTAACATCTCCTACGAACTAGGCTGGAAGGTAAAGTGATGATTGAAAAAAAAAGGAAAAAAATCCATTGTTGATGTGCCAAACTATATAATCACTCAAGATTCCCCTCCGCAATGCCTTGAGCCATGTGTGCTTCGCTTCCCGCGAGCTGCTCCCCGCTGTGACGGTTTCAGCAGGTCCCGACTTTTTTCGATTGGGAGCCATACAGCCTCACACCGGTAGCAGCCCCAGCAGCAGCGGTGACGGGGCTCGGCTCTAGATGCACCGTTGAGGATCCGCACAGCCCAACCCGTCAGTCGTTGGGTCGTCTTCGTCCATCGTGCTCACAGTCTCCCTCCCTGCCTTCCTGTCCCCCTCCCTGGCTCTTCCGCGTGCCCTCTATGCTCTTGAAGCTGTGTTTTTTTTTTGCTTCCGCTGTTCAATGAGGCGTTGTTGTAGGGCGTACGTGAATATTCAACATACTGTCAGGCCCCTCAGCCAGTGCAGTAGTACTGGCAGTACATGCTGGACCGGGGCCCAGCCCTTGGAATTCGGGGAGTAGTTTAATATCAGGTACCTCTATCTAAAATCGCAGTTTATGTTGTTTTTTTCTTCATAATCAACAACTCTTTTCTGGTGAAGTTGCAAAACTACGAAAAAATTCAACTTTTTATGGCATTTGAGTCTAGTAGGGCACCGAGTAAATAAGAAATATGGCCCATGCTGGATTTCTTTTTTGAGAGAGGATACTCTAAATACACCTTTTTCAAGACAATGATTCTCGAATTTCTTATGCTTCTCCAAAACTCAACCTGGATTTTTTTGGTGGTCTGTTCCTCATCAGGTCACGTGTACTGTCATGTCTGTCTTCGCCAACGTCAACAAAAGGCTCCCGCTTTTTTATAGTTGGTACCAGTGGGGCTCGATATATTTTTTAGCTGTCGCCATCGCTATTTAGTATAGCACCCAAAACCGAAAGTTTGTTCTCTTTTGCGATTCATTTTTCTTTTTGTAGGGGAAGATCAGCTTTGAAACTTACGAGACCAACGATTTTGCAAAGTTTCTGAGCAAACATTACTTGTTCGCGTGACTCAAAACAAGGATTACTGAAACCTCGTACGAGTAAATTTCTTCGCAGCGGGGGGGCTCTTTATGAACTATACTTCTGATACTGCTCTTGCTTTCAAGTATTTCGGGGTTCAATACTGCTTGTACTTCCAAGCATTCCGGTGTTCAGTACTACCCTGGATTCTGCTCGTACTCGAAGTATCCCGGGGGGTATGGGTACTCTAGTTCCTGCTTGTGCCCGGAATTTTTCTCGATCCAATACACTGGAAAACTGCTGGACTTCGAATATTACGGGATTCGATACTTGAAATACTGTCTGTAATCGAAGTGTTTGGTTATCCTGTACTGCTCGTGCATTGAGCACCTGGTAGTATGGGCATTTCGTATTGCGAAGAGTATTTAAGGGTTTTATTATGCTGGGTATAAGTAATACTCGGCGGGTGTTTCAAGGTTCAATACTACAAGGTACTCCGGGTAAGAGTATTACTTGAAGTACTTCACTCGGATAGTGGAAGTTTTCCTGGGTTCAATACTCGCGATACTCGGGAAGTACTCCGAGTAGTTGAGGTGTTTGTACTTGGTACTGTTCGTACTCGAGTATAGGTACCTCATACTCTCAAGCACTCGGAGTATCGGGCCTTCAGCAATGCTCATGCTCCAAATACTCGAGTATTTAGGCCTGCAGTACTCTTCTTCTCGAGTGCTCACATTGCGAAAATTACTCAATTATCCGAATATCAAGTGCCGTATACGCGGAGTGTTTGTGCACTATTCTTACTAAACTTCACTTCAATTCCCCTCGGGCGGGTACAAATGTCGTACTAAACTCAGCGGAACTACGGGCAGGTATATTGAACACGTGTACCAGGTACCGTGGTTCGAACGAAATAACTGAACGCTTTAAGTACGGGTATAAATGTTGTACGAACAACAGTTCCGAATTCGAGTACTGCTGTACGCATCCTCGACTAGATGACGGCAGTTCTGTTTTAGATGACACCCGGGGAAATCCCGCTTGTATGGTTCTATGCGTACCGTATCGATCAAAACATCGTGATACCTCCTTGAAAAAAGGATTTACAAAACAGGATACATCATCTTACGTATTATGGACCCTCTACACTCTGTGATAACCTTTGATAACAGCCGTATTTGAGTAAAAACTTGAACTATTTCTTCGACAGAATAAATATCCGATAAGCGGAAGGATCGGATGCGATTGTACACGTCGCAGCCGGAACCATATGTTCATGATCATGAGTACGTATCTGTTGACGATTATAAATATTGATGGTGAAGTCTTGATATTAATAGGATCTAGGTTGCAACCTTGTGAGCTCAAATAATGATTCAATGTGAACATCGCCCAGGCAGCAAACAATTCCCACGAAATACGTGAAACATTCTCGAGGTATTTTTGAGTTCATCCATCCTTTTCCTCACTACCGGGGCCTGTAGCAAAGACCGTACAATACGATGTTTCGCTTTTTTCCCGCTCGTGACACGGTCTGCCGTTCGTATCGATCGTTTTGGCCGTGGCATGGAAGAAAAATAATCCCCTGGTAACTGAAACCCTCAGCACACAACGTAGTTCTCAATGATACAATCAAGGGAGATCTGTTGCATAATCAAATGGGAAAGATGCGACGATGCAACGCGTAGGGCGTCGACGATCGATCATGGAAGGTCTGAAACCTCAAATTGCTTCCCGTAAGCTCTCTGCAACGTTGCCACGATGATGATACTGGTCTTTTGGTAACATATTTCACATGATGGCTGTTTCATCTCTTTTCCTCGTGAGAGGGCGACAAAAGCAGAAGCCGCGCGCCGACAAGGAAGGCATTGCAATATCGTTCGGATGAACCCCTACACTGTGTTCTGTGCGAATAGTAGTTCGTATCCTGACACTTGGCTATTGTAGCATGTAGCTAAAGCAGGTACACGCGTGCATGATTGTTTTTCCATGTTCTGTGCTCTGGTCGGACTGTCAGGATTTCATGGGATAGCTGAGGGCATTTTGTTCATCTCTGGTTGTTGAAAAACTGATTTCGCGCGGTTTCCTGTACTAATTTCTCAATGACAAGAGTCACGTGCATAGTTGTCCACAACAAGTGTAACCATAGCCAAACTCTCAAGCAGCACGTCCTTTTTGACACCACGCTTGCTATCTAGCGTGTATTGACCACAGGTTGTCTGGACCTGCGTCATGTGCACGTGTAAATAAGCGCCATTGGTGTAATGAAACCCAAAGAATCTAGAAGTCGGCACGACTGACAATTTATGCGACTGAGCAAATGTATCTATTAATAGTCGGAAACTTACGTCATGACTCACAACCTTAGATCGGTTCAAGTAGTTGGTAAAAGCGTAATGCACCATTCTTTTTTTTGCGCTGCGGCGATGTACAATATATTTATAGTATCGTTAATTGCCACCGATACACATCCCTACACTTTGGTGAAGGTTTCTAGATCGTGGGGATGTCAACTTTGATCAAAGGATCTCTACAAGATGTTCACACCAGTACAAGCTGGATTGGCTCAAGGACTTACATGTATTCTTCAGGTCAGAGACTACGCATTGTCGAGGAGTCGGGAGGAAAACAGCGTATCGGTGTCTTCAGCAAATGAAATCGCGTTCTCACGTGCTCTTTGACGTCGCCTTCGATAGTTTGTTCGCCTTGCAGCTGACATGAATATACGGAATCAACTAAACCCGCCACATATCATATGTATAGGTTTTGGGGCACAAAAAAAATGAAACCGTTTTCGTTGGCGGAATGACATATTTTTTTTCGACAACACAGCGACAGCAAGACAAAAGCAGCAGACACCCGGGGACACACGCGATCTCAGCTCGCACACACAGAAGCGTCAGCATAACTGCCTGCTGAACTCCTACAGTCACACACCAGTGACAATCCCCGGCTGACCGAATTATTTGAATATGGAACCTGGTGCAATATCCTGGGCCTGGCGGCCAGCGGGGGGGGGGCAGGGTGATAGTTTTGGTGTGATTAAACTACTGCATATCGAGTATGCAGTGCATGCAAAAAATACGTGAGTGCGTGGTATTTGTATGACTTGACAGATTGTGTGACGCGGCTGTGCACAACGCACAAGGCAGTTAGGACCTTCCGTGACGTCCAACTTTACCCACACACAGTATGTGACAGAATGTGGTACTACTACTACTGCTACTTCTACTACTACTACTACTACTACTACTACTACTACTACTACTACTACTACTACTACTACTACTACTTTTGTTGCACTACTCCTACTACTATTATACTGTATCGCCAGACACCGCGTTATTCGAGGGCTCTATACAAACGAAACATTTCCAGTGCCACCCTCGTCGGGGCTGTCGTTGCTCTTTATGGGGAACGTCAAGGTTTCGACTAGTAGGGCGGTGGTGTCTTATACTGTGGCGGTGGTATATACTAATATACCAGGAAACAGTACCGTCACTCATATCATATGGTCTTCTTAAAAAATAAAATATGAATCGGGATCGCTTGAAATTAATCAGGAGTAATGCGCGACTGCCTTGTGTTGAAAGTACGGGAGTAATTAAAGTGAGAACTGCTGTACTGATATAAAAACTTGGAATTGATTATATTTGAAAAGTGTTTGTTCCCTACATGGGGAGTGTACGTGGACATCGAAGGGCTCAGGATTAGGCGTGGTCGATGTTTTTAAGAGTCGGCCCTACATTTGGTCACCACATATAAGGTGTACACTTCCGCCGCGGACTTTTTACCACGTCGTCCACGTTTTGCCTTGAGTTTGTCCAGACACAATCCAAAACCATATACCAGGTGAGAATAGTAGTTTTTTTTTGTAGAGAGTGTTTCAGCCCCCAAACCTAGGCTATGTTTTACATCACCAAATAAAAGTTCTCACACGAACGCAGGAACGCAGGTGATACTAACTCGCGGAGGGGGGTGGTTGTGTTTGTGGTAGTTCAAAGCAGGGTGTCGGACGCAAGGTTGTATGGTCTTCTAAATGTTGTACAACGGGAAACTGTGTGGCTAGAGGTCAGTTGTTGACAAACATAAAAAAGAGCGGATGGGCTGAGAGACGCAGCATACACTCTTGCTGTAGCACGAGCTCAGCTCATTGACGACCTGTCCACAGCCTACCACAGTAGCAGCCTTTAAACGCACAACAGAGCTAGTGAGTTATGATGAGACGAGCGGCTGATACCCTGGGCTTGTCTGTCCTCGTCAGGTACGACAGCAGTGGAACTGATCGAAATATTTTTTCGTTGCGAAGTTGGGAAGAAACTGTCATGAGGGCGAAATCATGGTGATTTCGTGATGGCACCCCAGCTGGAAAAATCTGTAGGTAGTCTCGTAGTGGCACCCAAGCCCGGCTGAAGAAATCTGTAGCTCAACTTTTTTTCCCGTCCTTGGATGATTAGGTCGAGGACAGTGATCCTTCCCGGCCTCCGGGGCTTGTTTGCGACGAGCCGAAGGTGTGTTACGCATCCCATGGTAGGCTCCAGGAGAGAAGGCGCCAAACTACGCTTGTCGAAATTTTCACTCAAATACGCGTGGGAGCACCCTTGAAATATGCATTTGGTGGTCTGAAATGCCAGAACGTTCCTTACCCAGGAACGTAGCTAAATGTATGTGTTTTGTCTCGCTCCTACTCCTATGTTTTTTACACTTTTTGTCCGGTGAACGTACTAAAAACAAGTGCAGTACTCCGATGCAAGAATAATGGTTTTCAAGTCATCATAGTAACTTGTCGCCTCGTTACATTCCGTAATAACAGAACAGGCTCTATACTACACTCGAAATTACAAGGCAGGCTCAAATATAGCTCTGTGCATGCTTCATTCAAAATCTGGAGTCAAGTACTGTAATACCACAGGTAACTCTATCGTGATGCCCAACGCCTCAAGGTCCTTATTGAGCTTCAGTCTTGTCACCCAGAGTGGCATTTACCTCCAACCACGTCCCCGCAAATCACCTCCTTTCACAGGCGGTCGTTTCCCATTCGCGATGCGTTCCACGTGGCACGCGAACGACATTGTTCGATTGTGTGCCGTCGTCTCGAGCTTTTAGGGTCTTGTGCCGAGAAGCGCGTTGCCATTGGCGTTTGTTGCCTGTCAGAATTTGCCTTGCTCGAGCAGTACGTGCCGCACCTGTAGTGTCTCTAATACCTCCAATGTCGTCGTATGCACCTTCGGTATTAAGGCCAACATCTGGTTCTCGTCAAACATGTTTTGAGGCGTATATACAGTATGCTTTACCAGATATATAACACTATGTACATGTGCCAGAACCCTAAATATGTCCCGTGCATTAACTTGGGACGATCCACCAAAGTACGTGCGTAATGCGTCGTGGAGTCCAGACTCGTCCCGAAAAGATTCACTCTGGGACAAAACCCCGAAGTCTTCGACATGATGTTTCTAGATGACGGGTCTCCTTAAGCCAAGCTCGTCCGAATGCCATTCTTGTTTTAAAAAATGACGCTTTGGTAACTTGAGCCATGGAATTTTTTATCGGGATGCAATTTGATTCTCGCTAATGTTAGTTTTCCTTCCAGCCACGGGGCCTCTCAAGTGAGGAGCCAGCCAAAAACCAGGGTGAACCTCTATCGTGAAACGCCACATGTACTGGCACGGCAGGAGGATGGCGTCGACGGGGTTATGGACCGTGGGCGTTTTTCAATCAGTACGTGTTTTTATCCCGGGTAATGTTCGGCTTTCACCACTAACTGCAGGATCATCCGCCGTATGAAATCGTCCGATATGTCCACCCCCAACGTCTTATCCGGTCTCGAGCAGCAGTTATGAAGCTTTCAAGTGCAGCGAAGGCATCGACTCTGCTCACGGTGGCAGCTGTGTTGTTGACGGCGGAGGCGCAGTCCAGGCAGAGGATAACTGTTCGAACCTTCAGAACAAACTACAGGATCGACACATGGGACGACGGTCGTGATGAGCTGTATCGAGTGACCTACTGGAAGTTCGGCCTGAGATCGGTCTACACTTTCGATGCCGGGGGGCACGTGAAGACCCTCACAGCTGGCGACACGCGTTACACATTTGACCTAGCCACCCGATCTAGGATGCTGATGGATTCGTCCGATGATGCGCTTCAGGATGTGGAGACCGACCTCACCCCTGCGATTGACTGCACCACCTGTGAAACCACGTGGAACACATTGTGCGACGTTGGTCTGACAGATGTATGCTTCTTGGATGATAACAACCCAGCCGACTTCGATAACGATGCGGCCAATTCGGTCAGACGATTTTGTGGTGCAGTTGGAGCAGCGTGCCGGAGGCCTGCATCCGATGTTTGCGGTAACCAGTGCGATCAAGGTGAGATACTTGAAGCATGATTGTGTTAGATGCAGCCTTTGAACATATATGAACTTTTGACAAGGGCGTTCAGGTGTGGAGGGTTTGCCGAAACTTATGACGCTCAGCCCGTTTCCCGCCCGTCTTTGTTGCGGTCGCTTGGTATCTTTCCAAGCACGACCGCCTTTAAGCTCCATCGGACGGATCTAGTCCATCTCCGACCCCCGAACCAGTGCCGACCAAGCCACTCCACAACCGACGACCGCCGAAACAACTCCACATATGCATATGGGAACCGATGAAGAAAAAAACTTTTTTTTGCGAGGGCTCCAAGTCTACAGGGTTTGCCCGAGACAAGTAACTCTCACCCCCTTCTCGGCCGCTTTTGACGGTGTTGATGTTATCGTCATGCGCGACCGCCTTCAAACCCATGTTCAAATACCTGGTCCGTCTTGGCCCGCCTCACCGGTACTGACTCACGTCAGGGATGCCCGGACCCTCGACCAGACCCTACTTCCATATTCAATAATCAACTTCACGAATGCGTCTTTGAAGCAACTACAAGGAGTATGTGTTTTGACGAGGGCCATATCAGGTTTACAGTTGTTTCCCCAGCCCAGTAACACCCTCTCCGATTTGCGCCCGTCGAAATTTTGGCTTGGTATCTGTGAATGCTCTGGGGAAGCGATCAAAATATTCAGTGTGTTTTGATGAAGACGCTCAGGTGGGTAATAGCTTCAAGGAACCCGTAACGCTCACCTCGTTCTCACCCCGTCTTTGTCGTTTAGGCTTCGTGTCGTTTTGCACGACCGCATTGCATCTCTCGTTAAAGGTCTTGAACCCAAGTTCGCCGAACCCACTACAGGCGACCTCAAAACCCACTCCCGGAATGCATCTGGGAACGGATCCCAAAAATGCGTTTCGACGATGGCGCTTGGGGTTTCTCGAACCCAGTAACGATAACCCTGATTTGCTCGTGATGTGGCTGTCTTCTGATCTGGAAGGCCACATTAAAACCCATCTCAAAAGACCTGGTCCAGCTCCGGCTCGCAAACCAGACCGGCCATATTAAAACCCATCTCAAAAGACCTGGTCCAGCTCCGGCTCGCAAACCAGACCGGCCTCTCGAGCAACTCCAGATCCCCCACTCCAGCGAAGCCAGAACCCAATCCAGAAATGCCTCTGGAAAGCGATACGTTAAAACGTTTTTCGACAGAGGCTCTCAGGGGTTCCGGGTTTGCCCGAGACCAGTAACGCTAGCCCCCTTGTCCGATAGTCTTAGCTACTTTCGCCCATTCAGGTCATGCCCAAACGCCCCGGACGTCACCGACAATTACCTGGTGCAACTTCGTTTCCCCAACCAGTTCTGACGCCAGGACCCGCAACTGTCGAACCTACCCCAGCGACCCAAGACCCCACTCCGGAAATGCATCTGAAAAGCGTTTAAAAAGTTGATGTTCTTCGACGAATGCGCCCACGCCCGCAGGGTTTCCTTGAGCTCTCAACGATAAGTCCTGTCCGCTGTCCACGTTAGTCGCTTCGACTTGATGCCGTTGTGCACGATCGGTTTGTCACCTCCCGATGAACCTGGTCACCACGAAGGGCCTGGTCTAGGTGACCCCCAAAACCAGTTCTGGCCTCTGAACCGACGATTGCCGAACCAACTTGAGTGACAACAAACCCACTCGAGAAATGCATGTGGAAAGCAAAACGAACATGAGTTCGACGAGAGCGTTCAGGTCTGTCGGGTTTTCCCTGAGCGAAAACGCTTACGCCGTTCTCGACTCACCTTTGTTCCTTTGACTCGACATCGTTTCGCATGACTAAAACATAATCGCCTCCAAGCACCTAGTCCAGGCCTGGCTGCCGAACCACTTCGTACTCTTCGGCACGCATTATTAAACGCTCAGCCCACGACCGCCGGACCCACTCCGGCGACCCCAAAGCCCACTCCCCATACATTTTGAAGCGATGCCTACGTAATGTGTTTGAATGACGGCGCTCAAGTCTTTTTCAGAACCCAAACACGCTGATCCTGTTTCCCTCGTGTTATGTTGCTGGATGAATGTATGTATGCACTGCCGTAATCAAACTCTCCTATGAGGACCTGGTTCAGCTCCCACCCCCGAATCGATTTCGAACCCCGATCCCACTTTAGTGACTTCAAACCTCCCACCACCGACCTCATTTAAGCGATCCCTGAGGTAAGTCATGTGACCGCAGAACTTACCACTGCCGAACCCGCTCTCGTTCCTACCCCAACATTAGGTCAGTGGAAGAAATGTAGTGCAAGCAAGTCCGATGCATGATGTGTGGAATCATCACCGGCGTATTTTTTTACCGAACCTCGCCGAAATCGTTCCGCCGATGATGCTCGCACGACGAAAATCTGAAGAGGCGCAAAGTAGAGATCTGGATCAAGTGTAGTTTTGACCGTTGGAAAATAGATATCGTCAATCTCAAGTGCCACGGAGTGCATCGGACAATGTTTGATATCCCATCTCATTCGCTGTTTTTTATCTTTAATTTGGCAGGTGCTTGCAGCCCTAACCCTTGCCAGTTCGGAGGAACATGCTCCATTGACCCCGCCGGTGGGCACACGTGCTCATGCACCAACGACTACGGAGGAATGTCTTGCCAGATCGACACAACAGGTGAGCACCACCGCCGGATTTGGGGTCGTGATATTTACTTGAAATGACGTATTACATGACGGTAAGTACCAGATGTGCACGTGGTGTATATTTAACAGGGAAATACCTGTTTCCTCCATATCGCTGATGACGTCACGCCATGATCTATACTTCCCTCGTTTTGGCGTCGAACACTACCTTGTAACTGCCCCTTTCTGGTGTACGCGTGTGGGTTTATATCTATCGTCGCAGACTTGGACACGTTCTTCATCGAGGTCGAGTTCATTGGGACTTGGACGGCTGCACGCAGGGCTGTCTTTCAGTCTGCTGCTGACAGGTAAAAATCGCTTTAGGCCGAAGGGGTATCGGACGGTGACATTACGTCCGGGGCAATGTGTACCTTATCGCGTTCTTTGTTACTGTTCGCCCCCGCACACTTCGACCTTGCCTGAATATATAAGTATCTCGCCAACAAAATGTGTGAAAGTATTGTTCACCGAATCATGTGTTGGCGACACTGTTTCGGCTTTGCCCGCTACGACTGTTTTCAATGCCGACGCTGGATTCGATACAGCAAAACACGTGAGAGATCGTTCATTATGCGTGATATAAGCATTGGCTTTTACATGACGCGTTACATTCCAGTGAGATGTCCATGAACGACACTGCTGTCTTGTTAACCCAATCGACCGCCCGGGTTATCAACCATCTTTGCAGGTGGTCTGAGGTCATCACTCATGTGCCTTGTGGGGGAACAACGGAATTCCCAGCTGGCCGTCTGTTGATAAGTGCTACGCTGCAGGAAGTCGACGGTTTCGGTGGCGTGCTTGGCTTCGCAGGTCCGACCGCTGTCTGGAGGGGCTGCAACAGTATTAGCGCCGAAGGGGAAATGACGTTCGACATTGATGACATATCCAGTTTGGAAGCGGACGGTTCTTTCGAAGGAGTCATCCTGCACGAAATGGGACACGTCATCGGCGTCGGGTGATTTGAATGACGGTGTTTGCATGCAATACGTTCCAGGTGTAGGCGATAAATCATTTTGAGGCACAACATGCTTGTCTCATTTCACTGTCCTAGTTAGGACATGCCGATAACTCGCGGGGTTCGTTTCAGGCGTGTTCAAAAGTGCAATAATTGGCATTCCCTCAGACTGTAACCACCGTACTTTACATGACTACCTACCCAATATGCGCTTGTACCGAAAGTGCTTCCTCTAACGAGCGTGCTGTGCGCTGATAGCGTTTCGTAAGTAGATCGAAACGATGCCTGCTCATGTAGGAGCCTTTGTTGAATCACGTGTGGGAGTTCCACAGAAGAAGTCGTATCACAGTGCCCATCTTTATGGTATGCGCTTGTAATGTCATCACGGTGACCACCTGTATCTTGATTCGATTTATTTCCCCCCTTGCCGGTGTACACGTTTTTGATTGGCATCCAGCGCGCATTTTTGCTTTTCTTGGCGTATACGATGCATTCCACGGGCGATCGGCGTTCATTGCGATTCGTCGAGGGAATGCCATGCTCAATTATGTGTCAAGCGGTATTCATTGTACTGACGATTTGCTTTTGTAGTTGCCGGGGTTCGTTTTTTTCCCGCTGGCTTGGTTGTGCGAAACGGCCCAGCACTTCTTCGCTGCGTGGTACACGACTAAGTCTCTCCAAATTTACCATGCCTGCATGGCCATATGCTGCGTATCTTGCCCGTGGCTTCACCCAGAACTCTTTGGGGGAACGACTTCGCCCAGTGCACAACCTGCCGCGACACCAATGACCCCGCCTGGCTGTGTCCCGCCGCCCTCAGCACGTATGCCGACATTGGTGGCTCTGGGGCTGACATAGTCGAGTTGGACGGGGAAGGCGGTGAGCGACATCTGTGTACCTTCACACTAACACTAACCTAGGTTGTATAGACAAACGGGATTGCGCCGAAAAACAAATATATGCCAGGAACACCTATTGTGGCTTGTCACTAACACGTCGGTTTGTCGACAACTGATGAATTCAGATAACCAAGGTCAACCCGCACGAGATGAAGCCCGCACGGGTGCGCTCCGAAATTTTGACGGAAGCTAACGTCTTGGCTGTGCGATTCGTTTCTTGCAGGAACAAGCTGCGCGCATCTCGACGAAGGAATTTTCGGCGATGAGCTCATGACCGGGTTCGTCGACAATGTAAGCGTCTGCCACTGACTCACTCCCATATTTTGTTAGACTCTGTGTACACTTATGGAATGCATTCCTCCCATGCCGTAGATTTATATGTGTAGGGTCTGCTGTCGTTGGGTGAAAACGCTGCTGGATAGTTGACGCAGTATTCGTTTGAAGCTCATGTATTATGAGGTGTATGTATAGATGCGACATACTACCCTTATTTGACTTTTTTCAATGGCTGCTGAGTTATGCCTGGTATACTCTAAACGCGTCTCGTTCACCATTTCCCCTGTTTTTTTCGCAGCCGATGTTCCTGTCGAAGGTGACCGCGGCCATTCTGGAAGATATCGCCTACATTGTTGACTCAAGCATGGTGAGATTAAGGACGAGTGGCGAAATACTCGTGGGTCGCTACGGAGGCGACGCATGTTCGATTTTACTGATCAAGACGTCAGCATTGTTGATCCACGTTTCTGTGTCTGAGATTTGCTCATCATTCCGTCTCAACAACCAACGTGCCATAGTGTAGCTGTCGCTTGGATCTTCCTTGAACTATTGTTTTTGGCTGTCGCCAACGTGTGTGTGTTGGATCGTTTGTGCTTTTACGTTAATTAGTAAATCCCACCAGTTGACATCCATCACAGTGTCCGTGCCGATTCTTCGATCCTAAAACCTCTGCTATCAACATTTGCTGCCTGACGAAGAGTATTAAGACAAAACAGTGGAATGCGATATCGTCGATCTAGATTCGACAGGCGCCCAATCCTAATTCCATTAAACACTACATCATCGAGTCGATAAATAGCCTCCGCTATCTGCCAATGGTCCCCCATCACTGTCGTCTTTGGACTGAAGTTCTGTTTCGGAGCCTGATCTTGAGTGGTTTGCGTCCAGTACGGGACTGCTGTTCTTTACAGGTTGAACAGCCCACTCTCACTACTATCTGATACCCTTCCCGTGCTTGACACGTGTGGCCTTGCGTTCTTCGTCTTTCCGTTCATACCTCAGGTGGATGCCTACGTTCTGCCTTCCGAGCGCGGTAAGTCTCGCCTGGACGAGTTGGAGGCACGTTTTCCCCCTCTGAGCGTCTGCCAGCCAGTGTGCCACAACGCCAGGGTCTGATTCTATCCCATAGTTGTGGGAGTGCTGGCCCGTGTGCACATTGCCTGGTAGCTAAAATACACCATTTCACAGCGTTTGTTGGCATATATAAGGTATGGACCCCACCCTAACACGATAATTGTGCCGATGACAAGATGCACAACATGGTAGATCATAACATACAACCTTCGGTCAGCTTATGAGCTGGATTGTCCTAGAACAGGTTTCTCGAGCTGGTTTGGACTGATCCGGGCGACTGCTTTCCACGTGTTTGCGGGTGAACACTGTCTAGTCAATGGATTTTTCGCCTCCGTGGTACTGATTCCAACAGCCAAAAACAAACTCTTGGATTTGTCAAAAAAAAATGTTTAGAACCTCATCCGATTGGTCACCTTACGCCCATGAAACTATAAAAATATTGCTTTACGGTCGGGGCCCGTCCACTTGAACACCTATTGTCAATAATTATCAGGCGGTGCGCTGCGAGCGGATATGGCCTCCATGAGGGTGAACGACACCGCTGTGGAAACCATCATTCGTATCTTAGACGAAGACGGGAGCGTTTTTGAGGAAGTTGAGGGCATCGGGATGCAGTTTTAAGCGACGTCCAAGCCTGCCGAGACACACACCGGACTTCTTTGGCTGAATCTCAAACCCCGGCGAAGGACGATGGCTTCTAGTGGTGTCTTTGGAGGAACAGTGTTTCAGGGCCCTATATCGACGGCCACTTACGTGTGGCTTGTAACAAATGGTGGGTGGTGTGCGGTAAACGACTCTCCGAGTGATGACCGTTTGCGATGAGTTGTCACATACCAGAGATGGTTTCGAGTAATGGCGGAACTATCAGTGGAGGCAAGACAGCTCGTCATCAGGCCGAAGATCAGCATTGCCCTACTCATACCGGCTGACTTTCGCACTCCAACCCGTGGTAGATAGTTTGGCTTCATGTAGTTCGTTGCAGGTTATTCACGACTCCTGCTACTTGCGTGGATCGAGTGGTTGAACGAACCCACTCAAAGTCTCTCTCTTCTTTCTTTTTCGATGACGTGTATAATCAGATGTAAAATACCGCTCGAATGTATCGATTTCAAAGCTGATGTGACGCATTGCTTTGGATATCTGAAGGGTACAGTTCGGGTGTGAGGCCGTATTTGTCCTTTTTTTCGACCCGGTAGTAACGGGTTCGCGTGTGGTGAAATAGCCGGGAAGGCTACCTCTACTGTGGTGACGTAACGCCCACTCGATTTCGTGGTAAGGTCGTGGCTGTGGCGCAAGACTCTTGATGTTAGTTGCTACGATTTGATTCCAAACCTTCCGTCGACCAATCTACACCCCGGGTGATGATCGGTGGAGGGCTCTGTCGGCTTGGGATGCTGATGGAAGTAGTGCGAAAGTCCAAACAAGGGTTGGTGGCGCACATGATTGTCGAGCACTATCGGAGGGTGTACGGTGGCGTTCGCATGCATCCCAACAAAACCGTGTGATGTGGATCTGAAATCACACTTGTAACATGCACTATGATGGCGTACCAGGCTCCGCATTGTATTGTTTAGACGTGCACTTTTTATACTTTGTTGAAGATTGATGACTAGGGAGCAGAAGCGCAAACACAGCGTTGTGGTAATTTGTAGCTTGGAATTACAAAAAACGGCTTTGTCCGATCACAGCGCACATTCTTTACAAAACGTTACATTTGTGCCCGATGTCGGGTCCGGTAAGTCTGGTAAGTCCAAGTAAATAGTGTATCAAGTACAAGGCATATTATACCAAACTACAGAGTGTCATTTTTCTATAGTCCCGGTGTCGTGGTCCTTAACGATAATCGTTGAAGCCGGGTGTGCCGAGACTTACCCTGGTGCCCTCGCTAGCGTCAGAGTCCCGTAGACTGGTTGTGGGTGCCCGCTTGTTTCGCGAGCTGCTTTTTCCAGCAACGCCAGCCCAGTGCCCCTGCTGCCGTGAAGGTATAGGGGACTAATTGTGGATGACCCGTCTATTTTTGAAAGTGCATTATTCGCGGCTGTCCGGAACAAATTTCGTCATCTTCATTGAATCTCGGTCAATCATGAGTTTTAGGATTCTTCCACGTTTATCCGTCCGTGCACGGTGTGGCTTTTCGCGTAGAAACGTATGTTGTTTGATTCTGTGCTGTTTTGAGGAATAGTAATTTTTCAAGTGCGGTTCGGTGCGGTGTTCAGATACTGACGTGCGGTTCCGTGCTATATTTGATGCCACAGTGCGGTCAAGTGCGACTTTTAATTAAAACTAGAGGATCGTACTGTGCGGTTTGACGTATATTTCTGAAACGGGGAATCCCACGGTGTGGTTTGGCTTGTTTCCCCATGATTTTCGATCTTACCGACGCTGCTGTTCCGTGCTGTAATACATCCTACAGAAGTTTTTCTTGTCGAGGCTCTCCGTTACGCGTTCTTATTCTACAGAGCGGTTCCATTCCTCGTACGAAAAACCGTACATCATCGCTTCGTCTCGGCTGTGCACCGTACGATTCAAACGCGGGTTTTTTGTGGCTTTCATTGTGCGGAACATTTATTAGTAGCCCACTGGTTCCGAACAGTACGCCGTAGCCACAGGTTGTACGGTTTTGAACATACATACGATGATCTGTGGGCAACCATGAACCGGTAGGAAGAACCTTGTCGAACCGCGCCCGACCGTATAGCGCAAAATTTCCCGGGCGATGGACGGACAGGTGTTGTACGGTTTCAGGTCAACAGCACTCGAACATCTACGCACACTGCTGTGTCTGGATGCAAAGTTCCCTGAGGCACACGACGGGGATGCCATTCCTAGGGTCGGTGTGTAGTTGAAAGAATGGGGGAAATTACACGCATTGCAGATGTTGGAAAACGAACGATAATGTTGAACTCTATGGTATGTCCTAAGGTGAGATTCGGTGCGGTGTTCAAATGGCATGAACCATTCGAAGTAATTCGATTAGACATTTATATCCAACGGTCAGGGGTGGTGTGCGGTTAACCGTTCGTCCCTTTTCAACTACTCATACCACACAACCTGATACTTTCAAAACGCATCTCCCCGATAGTGATGTGTTTTGTCTGGAGTGAAAACCCAAAATATTCGAGGTTGGAAACGCTTCGCCGGTGCGGTCTACTGCGTTGTTGGCTTTTCTAATGGAAGTAGTTGAAAGCCTCACCGGTGGGAAGAACACTGAAAATACTTTTACGAATCACATTCTCGCTATTTAGACATGCCTGTGAAACATAGCTTCGGTTAAAAACACTATTACGGAGGAAAATAGTTAATTGAACCCACGGTCCATACAAAAACCTATATATTTCCGTATTTATAGTAACAATATTTGGTCCTGTCAAGTATGTTCCTCCGTAATAGAACATATGAAGGAGACTGCCTCAGCACCATTCGTTTTCCATATACCTTGCCTATGGTGTTCCGTCCTCTAGTCCCAGTAAAGCTCCCAAGGCATTGTGCCGATAATGAGCACCCTAGTTTTTCTCGCTGGAAACTTGATACTGAAATAATGACGAAGGGGCTGCTTACAGATTCCTTGTTTGCGTGTGTACTAAATTCAGCCCGAGCCAAACGACAGGCCAGCGTAGCGAAGAACACAATGAATGATGCACAAATGAAATATAAATAAGCAACTGAATGCTGATAGAAGCGCCGAATTATCCAACCTGTATGGAAGATTGGATAAAACAAGGGTTTTTCCGTCGGTGTGCATCGTAAACCTTTCCTGCTGCCCACGTGGGGGAACCAACCTCGCACGGTATCCACAAGCCCCCCACGTACACTGCACGTTGGCTACCCACGAACCTCACAAACAACACAGTAAAAATGAGGGGCAATATACTGTGGCGGCCATGAGTGGCAGATGGACTTTACCCGAAATGATCTCCAGCGATACATCGTCAGCAACAGCCGGTATGTGTGCTGTGTGGCGTTCTGCCTGAAACAGAAACGACAGAT
>JBBMHQ010104524.1:0-21796 GCA_037834295.1 Postelsia palmaeformis
AAAGAAAGTGCAACCCGATGAAGAATGTCATCGCCTAGATACCATCGATAACTCATGTGCGGCATGAGCGGGATATTGCGACCGGGTAGGTACCGGGCAGTTCTTTAGGTAAGGAGTTCCGTCAGTACGAAACATTTCGGCCGAGAACAAGTGCTGGTTTTTATCTCACCAATATTTTCTGTAATTACTGTGCATGCCACAACAGCCCTACATTGCGCTTGCTGTGGCGCGCGATCTCCTCCGCGCCAGGTGTGGATGGGAGATCCATTTCGATCGGCTTTGGTCCAGCAGAAGGTGCATGTGAATGCACCAGTGGAAAACACGACGCCGTCACCAAAATTTGCAGTGAGTCATCTACTATAAGGATTTTCACAACATGGAGTAACAATGTGGTTCACCGTATGTAAGTGATCGTTGGCGTGATACTAAATGCCTCACGGTAGGCGTGATGAACAAACGTTGCGGGTGTGTATGTGCCTGGCACCCACCGTGCGCATACGTACGCATCAAGCGTAGAGGAGAAATGCGTTACGCCGTGGTGAGGAAATACCTCAGTTTCAACAGGTCCTTAGCACGAAGGGCTACAACGGAGAGCTGCCATGCTATCCAGTAGCTGCCGACGCCCGAAATAACTCGCGGGCCAAAAATACATTCGTCTTGCGGGCAGGCCACAGACGTACAACGTGCTGCAGTCGTGTATGCCCTATGTTTCTCAGCATCTACACGCGGTATAATCAGATATCATCTAGTATAATGAGAACGAAAATCCTCGGGAGAACGCCAGATGATCGAACTGACGGTCGAGGACCCCGGGTGTTTCGGATTCTTTTTGGTATGTGCAAGGGAGATTTTCGGGTTTGTTTCAGTATAGCTGTTTTAGAGCTGGATCGAGCAAGCGTGCTCCACGAACACTCTCTCAGTGCTCTTGAAGAAGAATGATATACATCACTGGACTTGAACGCCATTCTTCCGTCATATGCTCTCTGACCTTGACGCTTGCCTGGTACGCGGTAGCACGTTGGCTGACTATGGATGACAGTGCTTGGTTCTCCTGCGGGCTTCCTAACGCAGCTCAATAGCCGCGCACCACACACCGATGCGCAGATTCCGCAACTTCATTGACAACAAGAGTAGTCGTGTTGATATCAGCACTACATCAGCAATGGTAGTAGTTACAAGCGAACGCCGACTGTTTTTTTCAACTTGGACAGTGAGTGCTTGTTCAGCGACCTTCAACATCGCTGTCCGGTAGATGTACCTACGATCGCAATGATCTTCGAATATTTCACAGCAGAATACCATCACACAACACCCACCGCATACGTTTCCCGCAGTAGCTGCAGCTAACCGGTATTGAATAAGCGCAGACAGAGAGCGCAGCGAGTGCACTCACACGGCAACACGCGGCGAGACATCTGCCGCCAAGACTGTGCGCACCCTTTGCCTCCCATGCGAACGGCTTGCCGGGCACTCTCTGTGCTCTGCCGGTCTCTCGTGTTCCTGCTATTGTACGACGTCTTTCACCGAGACCTCTGCCCCCAAACAATAGTAGCAATTAGTTGGATACTCACGAGCTCCTGCCACACGAGTACGCATACAGCGGATGAAAGTTTTCGAGATGTCGCGGGCCAAGGACGATACCGCTATCCCCCGAAGCAAGAGGAAGCTAGGCGCGGCTGCTTACCCAGTGGCGGGGTGGCGGGCAGGTGGGCGGTAGCTAGTGAGGTGGCGTGTGATCGGCGTGTAGTCATTGCATATTACGTTATTGGTTGAGGTTGTTCTTCATTTTTCATCAACACCCAACGTGCACAACCAGTCATTGACGATGATTATCATTATCCCGCTGCGGGACTTCGCAACGACGGCTGTACTCTTTCATTCGTGCTACGGGTGGACATAGTTAGTAGGACCAAATTTCTTTATTAAAAATAGCGAAATATATAGGGTTTTGTGTGTACCGTAGGTGCTATTTAATATGGTCCCCCGAACTAGCAGTATTACAAGTAGCAGTCGGAGTAGTAAAAGTGCAACTGGTCCACGTATCTGCTGCTATGTTCGGCATAGCCTACGATGTTCTCGAATACTCGAGGCTGCCGGTAATCACTGACACCCATTCCGCCCCCCCGTTTGTTGCTTACTTCCCCCTCTCCAATGCTCGTTGATGAAAAAAAGCCTGCACGAAAGACAGCCACTGCGCGGGCAACTCATGCTGCAAGTCGGACAAAACATGTTCGGGTGAGTCCTGAGCCCCTCATCTCCAGCAGAAAGTTTTCGCTTTAATACAGTGCTTGAAATCTCCCTTTGTTGGCTGGGGTGGTCCGGATTTTTTTATAAAAAACTGTACAAAGATAATGGCAGTTTGTTCCCTCCGTCGCGCGCATTTGTTTAGTAAAATGATGTCGAGTTCATACCATGTGCACATTACAGGATATTGCTATGAAATGCTTATTTACAGTCAAACGTGACGTTTCAGATCTTTGTAGGATATCTTTCGCCCACCCACCTTGCGCAGAACACACGAGGCGTTAAATAACTGCTGCTTTCCCACAATCTTGGCGGTCTACAGAATAGTCCTTACCCCTGGACACTTGTCGGGGTTGGCCGTGAAATGCCGTTTATGTTGCCTCGAAATCGTCTTCCTCGCATGCGCAAAGTACCCCGTATTCTTGAACTATAGTAAAATTAAGCATCGCAATTGAACGCTAGCCCTAGCCCTGCTGGCCCAAAACACGGACGGCATGGATATATCTATCTCACGGTTGTCTATTTGCGCTGCCCCTACTCCTCAGAAAGGGACAAAGCTTCCGTCCTGCCTGGTGGAGTCGCCGCCGATGTATGCGAGTGCTCTATAAACAAATACAACGCCGAGACTGGACTATGCAGTGAGTCTCGTTTTCGTGGAGCGCTGCAAGTATATGTTGGGACTCCTCTTCTCCTATATATACCCACCTAGATACCACAGCGCTGCGCGATGCACGGCTGCTCCTGTTGACAGATATAGTGTGTGAGAAAATGTATACATGAGGTACCTCGACGTGTGTATATGGGCTTCCCATGGTCCAGAGGTAGATATAAGCTGGAAAATAGGCGCCAGGCGTCCACAATGCTTACTCAGTTATCCTGGCGACACAATTATCTGCAGCACACGCCGGCGCGCAGGTACGGTGCCCACTCCCACAAATTTCAACACCCCCCGCACAACCTTAGGTGACGAAGGTTGCGGGAGGTTGATAAATATCTAAGGAATTCCAATTTTTGACTTTCGGGTTGGCTACATCCAAGCAGGCGTTATGCAGAGTGTCAACCACCCCATTCTATGTTATGTGCCCCTTGTTCACAATGAGCCATCAATACCAAGCACACGCGCTAAATTTTATGATTCGCTTGAGGGGAGTCATCACCGCGAAGGGGCAGGCCCTCGTGCATAGACTGACACGCTTCCACAACGAGAGCCTGGCAAAATGATTTTCCAGATGGGCCTTGGTCCCCACCGACCTAACTTGTGGACGTGCATCCGCATTGGACTATGGGGAAACAAGTCGGTTCCTAGCTTTGTTAGTCGCAGTCGCTCTTCTTTGTGGACACCATGGTCGTTATCAGTATTTAGGTTCATGTCCATCCTTTCCTGCTCTGATTTGAGCCCGAACGTATTTTGACGCTCGAAGCTTCGTGTATTTGATCGCCTTTTGTGCCTGCCTGCCGTTTTTAAACAAATCCGAACTAGAGTGCACCAATGACAAGCACTGTGAGGGCGACAAGTGCTGTGGCGCCAACAGCACATGTTCTGGTGAGCGCTCGGTCTGCACCGGAGCCGAGAGGGATTTTTAACGTGAACAGCTCGATCTCCGGGGAATCAATGGTTCTCATACCCACTGTTCGCGCGCGATCACGCCCCCACGGGTTGGTCCTAATCGCGCCCTAAGATGTAGCGCACATGATCGATACCAGCGGCACGTGACGGAATCTTCAGATCTACAGTAGCTAACTACGGCGGAGGTAGCACTGTTTATCAAAGCACGCGTCTGATTGACGAAGTTCCTGAAAGACACTGGAGGCGTTTGACGATAGGGTTTCCACTCTATTTTGTTTAAGGCCCCTATGTCTCCCCGAGGTATAGTGCGGAGTTCGACGAGGACGGAAGTATGAATCCGACTGGTGCAAAACGCATCTCGTACGCGTACGCACACATTACGCCCAGCGATGTAGACCACAAGCTACGCACTCAGCCTTTGACCGGCGCCCGGTAAGGACGTCGTTACAGCTCAGACAGTTTTTCCGAGATGTGATACCTTTATCGTAGAACGCCCGACGACTGTACCAGACCTACCCAGCATAAGTGTGTTATGAGTCGTGGTTTACGACAACCGCTCTACATCAAGGCGCCGGGATTCTTCATCTCGACAGGTCGTTCGACATCGTTTGTATGCGGTAGAGAAGCTCCTGACGCCAGGATCCCCTCGAATCATTAGGAGCCATCAAATCGGCAGCACGCGCCAACTCACAAGATCTTGAAAGCGCGAGGCGTGGCGTTACATCTAACGCTGGCTTTGGTCGATGTCGTCAGCGAAAAACATCTGTAGTTTCCCGGTACTTCAAGTGCCCCACGATTCATCGTTAATCTCGCGACACCTGTCTTTATTGCGCATGCTCATGTTGCCTAAATTGTCCCTGCATCAGTTGAGGACGAAGGCACAGTCGGGAGCGGTATCACGGCCTCCGACGCATGCGCATGCATTCGTAAAGCCGGATACATACCCGGTCCAACCGCCAGCACCGGAGTGTGTGGTGAGTCGTGTTCGTGGGACTAAATAAACACCGGGCCCCGCTGTCCCTTGCCATGGTCTCCTGTGCTGCGATATGTGTACTAATCAGCGGGTCTTGTCAAACAGTTCGTGGTCGGTACTACAGTACCTTGACCTTTCCGTGCATGTATAGACGTAACGTACATACCAGTGTTCATTGACCTAGCGAGAATCACTGCGTCGAAGTGTCCTGGTTTGTAGATGTGCACAGCTCGTCAAAGCCTCCGCTGCAGGTGATAGTATACCGGTAGCTCCCCGACCAATAATACTATAGAATGGGCGCTGCTACTCACGTCTGCTGCTCTGCTGCCCACTGTATCTCCCTCTACCCTATCAACAATAGGCTGCACGGACGATAGCAGCTGCCCGGGAACCAAATGCTGTGCCGCGGATGGCTCATGCTCGAGTGAGTTAGGTAGCCTCCCCTTGCTGCCAGCGGGAGGTTCTGTACTTTTACATGTACATAATTGTTCAATTCCGGCGGGGGGTAGCCGGTACTAAGTACTAAATGCACAAAAAACAGACCAAGCTATTTTACGCGTTTCGTGTGGGAGACCGTTCACCAGGAGAGCGTGGTTACATACGGTTTGCGCGTTGACAACCGAGAGTTTGAAAAGCCCACTACCATTGGCACATATATTGCTTGCGTGATGTAATTGACCTCCGGGAAAGGTAGGCATCACTCGATCACCTTTCATAAAATAAAGCGCGAGGCATTGTATGTTGTTGTTGCTTTTCATGTATCTCACGAGCCGAAGGATACGGCGTTAATGATCAAAAGAGGTCTCTATTTGCTGTTGAATGCCTTGTGTAGGGCCTTTTTGTCGTCTCCCTCGAGTATGAACTATGAATTGATATATTCAAATAGTCTGACATCGAGTTACGTTCGATAACGCTCAGTCGAACCCTCACCCTAACCCTTACCCTAACCCTTACCCTAACCCCCGGAAAATCAATGTTCTGCACTCGTTTGACCGCACGACCCTTACATCTCAGAAAAGTCCGGGGGTTCCGTCCCGCTCGGCGGAAAAGCATCCGATTCATGCGAATGCGCGGTGGGCGTATTAAACCCCTCTACTGGAAGATGCGGTAAGCGCCACCTCCGGTGGGCGCTACAGCGAATCACTATGCTTTGACGTCCCGCCCCGTGGTCAGCAATGCGCAGTGTGTCTTATCGAACGTTTCGTAGGGAGTTAATAACTCGTAGACGTTTCCGCGTATAAAAACATTGATCGTAGATCAAGACGCGCTTGGGCTGCAATGCCAGTGGGGTACAGGTCGAGCGTTGTCTGCAAAACGACCCAGGCATAAGAGCCATACATCAGGAGACACGTGCCAAGCACCGAGTACTGTTTCGTTAGATGTTGCTGTCACGCGAATCGTGTGAAACCCACGTCGTCGCACCACCGTGATGCTCATCTCCGCAAAGTATCAAAGTCACTGTCAACGTGATAGCCGGGGAAGGCTGGGGGCTAAACTGTACGTGTAACGTTGCAAAATATAAGGCTTTTATGCATGTTGTTCGAGGCCGTCATATTCTTTAAGGTGTCGGGTGTCATGCGAAATATACCCGTTTTTTAATGTATTTTCTGCTTAGAAGGGCTCATCACTGTTAGGCACCCCCGACACGGTGTATGCTCAGCTGACGACATGGTGTATGCTCAGCTGACGACGAGTCATCGACGTAGGAGGTCGAACCCCATAATGGATATTAACACTCGCATGGCCCGTGTGTGTTCGTTTTATGGACGAGTGTGGACTACTACTCTACCATTCATGACCGACGTGTTCATGGCATGAAGCGATACAGCTATACAATATACGCACGTACGTAAAATCGACAGATCCGTCTCCCTTGGTGCGTACATACCCGATCCACATCTCTGCGGGTGTCCAACTACACACCCGTTCGTTTCACCTCCCTTTGCTTGCCCGCTTGTCGGGTTTCATCAACTCGAAATAGTATGCAGCGACGACAGTCACTGCATCGGTGATACGTGTTGCGGAGAAGACGGTCAGTGTTCTGGTAAGTCCTGGGCCTGCTCTAGCACAGTATCAATATATCGTCAGTCCTACGTAAACTTCTCGAACCCCGGGGTCGGCAGTGTCTTCATGCGGAGGTACACAAGTAGATTCTCCGCGCGAGACCACAATATCACTAAGTATAGTATTACATGAATAAATTCGCGCGCGACGTATATACCACACGAACTAACGCAAACGGCACGTTAAGTTTGCCACACCTGAAGAGATTGTCTTCACTCAGAATGAATTTCGAAACGTGTGAAGCACCTTGTTTTGCTTCCGTCGTTTCTCAAGTGCATCGTCTTTGGCGTAGGCAGACTGTGTCATTTCACTTATAATGCCGTGATTCGCCGTCATTGCCCTCATGTTTGTCTCAAATACCGGGTCACTCCCCCACGCCAGTTCGAGCCAAAAGCTCCGTGCCGGCGGGTTCAGTCGCCTCCGACGCATGCGAATGTGCTACAGGCGTTCACCATCCCGGTTCTTCCCCCGACAAAGGAAGATGTGGTGAGTTGTCCCCGTCGGGCCTTGTATGTAAGGACTGCTCCACTGTCCCTTTTCAAAATGTCCTTTGCATCATGCTTGGCTTTGAAACGATTAATCCCGGGTGTATTCAGACATTTCGTGGAAGGTATTTCCTCACCCGTCGCCTTATGCCCCGTGGGGCACGATTAATCTCACAAGACGAGCCGGCAAAAACGACTAGTAGGCTATACGTATGCTCGCCCACTTCACGTAATCTCTTACGGCATAAAGCACAACAGTCTGCCGGTGCGATGCGCGATACCACGAACCACAAGTATCACAGCAGCCTCGACCGGCAAAGGCCACGCGCTGAAAGACTATACACGCACAGCTCCCATCGACTAAGCCTCGCTGCTGGTAACTGCGCTATCGTACGTAGGGGCTTGGGTCACCTGGGAAAACTGCGGTGCGCGTCACCCCACCCGTTTTAGCGACATAGCTGGTTCGATTTGGCATCAATAATACGACCCGCATGCGTTTTGTGCTTCAAACATTGGACAGTATAGGCGAGCCCCCGTCCCGACAACATGATGCCATTCGCAATAATGGGGAGGGGGGAAGGGTCGGCTTCAAAACCCTGAGATCGGAGTTGTGTTGACGTATGAAAAGTGAGGGTTGCACAGGATACGAAAAAAACCCCACTAAAAAAACACATGCTTATTGACGCATCTCGACAAGTCACAGTCTTGCATACGTGCCCCGTGATGCATGCGGTCCTGCTCGCCCGGGCACCCCGAAATATTTATCAAAGACAACGCGTGTTCATTGGGATGTGGAGCTACTGTCGATCGCTTTGCCATCACGGTGTTGCATTGTTGCAGCAGTACCAGGCACCCTATGCATATGCGATAAATATAAGTTGTCCCTCCCCTTGCCTTCACCCCTGTCACATCTGCCGAATTTCGTCCCGTTACCAATTGCTACCAATTTCGTACCTAGGGTGTAGCGACGACACTCACTACAAGACAAACAAATGCTGCAGGGACGACGGAAAATGCTCAGGTACGTGTTCCACGCGTGCGCGAAGGGGGAAAAAAAATCGGTAGGGCAGATGGAGGGGAGGGGGGGGCTGACGACAGCAGGAATATTGCTGCGACCTGACTTCTATACTTAACTGAGGCATGCGAACCGTATTATGGTAGGCATTGCACATCAAATGACATTTTTTCTCACTAGCGGAGACCCTTACCCGATGAGCTAACCGAAGTCCAGTTGTTTGTTACACCTTAAACCGTTGCTGTGGATACCGTTGGATAGGTGTAGAGCTCCTCGAATGAAGGGTCCCATAACACTTAAGTGCTGCTCATGCCACAGGACGGGTTGTGCGTTCGAGTGACCTATCATTAATATTCGAATTCAGTTTATTTTATCCGATTCGCGCTCGAGGGAGCGGTCGGACGAACACATATTGACGAAACGGTCTATATTCTTACCGTTATTTATCCCGAATGCCCGTGTCCTGGTCTAAATTGATCACGCAAATCGTCTGCCAGACCGCGCGCTATGTTGTGTGGTATCATATGTGTGTCGGCAGGAAACCAAAGTGCTGTACATAAGAATACAATGTCAATACCTTATGCAGGGGCTGCGGCCAACATGAGTATTCACGCAGACGCCGGTTTTGCTGTGTTGCGATTCGAGACCGAGGGTGTTCATGCCACAAACTCATCGTTATTTTGCCTCGCTCCACTGTACGGGTGATCGATACCCACGTATATGGTATAGTTTCAACAGTGGTATGCGACAGGCACGAAGGGCACCATTGTATAGGAACGAAGACGAGGGTATATGGTGCTGGATTCGGCTCGACTGCACGCCGTGCGTTGGTTCCTGGCTACTCCCGCGTTCTATCGACGAATCTCTTTACATATCTCTCCATCTCTCCTCTGCCCTCTCTCTGTTTTATCTATCTTCACCTCTCTCTTGCTTTGACTCTCTTTTCCTCTCGTTTACTTCTTGAAGGAAAAAATAAGGGTTCTGTTGCTCCTGGGTTGACCGCCAGTGACCAATGCGAATGCTCGACAGTTTCTTACGATTCTTCTCGCGGCGCATGTGGTGAGAGGTTAGGACATCCCCTCTCTTTTGTATGTTTCCTCCTTTCTTTGCTCAGGATATCATCCTTGATGCCCTCAGCTGCTACAGTAACAGCTTCAAGCTTTTGATTTGAAATAGTTCAGACTATCAACATATTCGGTTCACACTCTGAATAGATCGTGCGGTTAGATCCAGTATAGCTCACGTCAGTATAGTAATCGGGCAGTCTTCGAGCAATACCGAACAGCTACCACCTATACCCCCGATCCCGATATAACCCACCAACATGACTGCTGTAGGGTGTGCATGGAATATAGATGTCGCGATAGCTATCAGGAAGTTCAGGTCGGTCCTGATCGAGAGCAGGTTTGTACATGGTTGCATGGGTTCCGACTTGCACAGAGATTGCGCTCTCTCCACAATGAGCCCTACATTGCAAGGACAGCTTGCCTTGCACGGTGCGGGACTAACACCCTTTCGTTTCAGCGCTCTCGATGCGCCAGATCTTCGCCTGAGTCGCTGGACAAAGGATGGGGTGATGTATCTCCCATCGTTCCCCTCGTGAATCGTTTCAGGGTGCACGCAAGATAGCCACTGCGAAGCTTCTCCTGGGGAGGTCTGCTCGGCGCAGACGCTTCTATGTGAAGTCGGTGCCATTGGTAAGAAGTTGTGTTGTGTACGTGTGCCTTCTGTCCCTTTTTTCCCCGCCGGAGACGTAAGCGACTGCCCACAATCGCGATGCTCGCGGGTGTCTGAGTCAGAATTGGATGCCGAACACGACCCTCTTGGCCGGGCAATTGATACACACGTCGAAGTACAGGTACTCCAGGGTTACTGTGTTTGCCCAAAGCGTGACATATTTATTTTCGCCGCTACTACAGCGCCCTCACCACCTCACTTCCGCGCTGATCATGAAAATACCCGGATCCACGCCCGTTTTCCCTCGCGAATCAGGCGACCCGCACATGACCGGCTCCTCCGGCCAAACGTTTGATTTTACAGGAGAGGACGGTGCATGGTATGCACTCATCTCCGAGCCCCCATCGCTGCAGCTCAATATGCGTGTCACGGCGCCGGTTCCATCCTTGCCGGAGATAACTTACATCACCGGGTTCTCTCTCCTTACCACTGACAACGTCGGGGTCGACCACAGCATCGTTATCACAGCCAAAACGCCTCACAATTTGGAAACCTCCTGCCCCGCAGGAGTATCTCCTTGTCTCGCAGATGGTTCGTTATCCGTGGTTTTCGACACGGAAGAGGCTGTAGCGGCGCCGGGGGCAAACTCGTTGGGCCCCGGCATAGATATCACCGCGGTTAACGCTCCTGGTGAGTGCAGGTCCTTCGGGTTCGAGTCGTACTGGGCGAGTAAAAGGCAGAAGAACGCCCAAGACAACCGTAATCTGGGAGTGACGCTGAGCATTGGAGGATGGATACTTGCCAACCCCACCGCGACGAACATGGCGGACTGCATCGACTATGTTGATCGCTCGACGGCTGTGGCCGGTGGCCTGTTCGCTCATCAGTCAGGGCACTCGACCTTCCGGATCGTTACTCCAGCAGTGAAAGTTCGTCTGAGTCACGGCAAGCTGCACCAGCTCGCCATGCGTGACCCGACCGACACGATCGACCTCCCGGACCACGTGACCTGGCAGATGAATGTTGTTATCGACCATACCAACATCAGCGACGGTGCGAAGGGCATTCTCGGCGAAACCTTGGTCCCCACGTTGGACACCGACAGCAATGAGATCATGCGTGGCATGGAATGCATCCGTGGGATGGAGGCGGGTTGTGAGTTGCGCGCGCGAACGCTCGATCATTGATTCCACTTCTAGGGTAAACATACTGTCGATTTATAGCACGATACCGACACGACATCGCACCCCAGCAACGTTAGACTACAGAGGGAAAGGCCGAGCGATAAGAATTGGCGATCACAGCAACTGTCACTGGGTGGTTGAGGGCTGATAGAGAATGGCGTCAGAGTTACAATGTAAGGGGGCATACGGCACGGCCCTGGCATCGCCTCTAATTTAATGCTCGGCACATGCTGCTCGTGGACGATTGGTTTTCCCAAACGGTATCCTTGTTTAAGTCGCTTTCTCGAGCCCCTCGGGATGTCAACACGTGAAGGCGACAACGTGCTTGCCTTCATACAAGTAGGTAGTGCCAATGACACCGCACGGCCGAGAAATATCATCCCCCATCTGAGGCGGCGTCGCATGATCGCCTGCACCACTGAGGAGAATAATGTTGTACTTGCGCCGTTAAGCACACGGGGCAAGGCCGCAAGAAAGTGTTTGAGACGCCCTCGGTCAATTTGACCGTTCCCGAAAGCGAGCCCCCGACACTTGGTTTTCACACAGAAGGGGCAAAAAAGTGTCCTCGACCCGTGGCGTCCAGAATAATGTCGTGGACGATACATCGCGTGCTTCAAACGACTCGCTATTTCATGGGGGCTCGATATGCTACCTTTAGTTGGCTTTGGCCGACGGCAGGGTATGCTCGCGCCCTGAGAGTACTTGCGATGGGGAATAAATGCGGTATAGGATGTGTGCTAAACTTGGGTCCTACAGATACGGGCCCTCTTGAACCTATATTTAGCTCCTGGTCATCGTGCCTAGAGGTATCTAGCTTGAAGATTAACACGAGTCGTCGCGGTAACAGCCAAACACGACGAGGAAACTACATCGATGACTCATACGCAATATGACGCCTGCACCCGGATATAATAGTTCGAGCGCTTAACTTGCATTTGCAGCAGGCGAAAATACCAGGTGGACCATGTACCACGGCACGGAAATATGTGTTCACTCACGATAAAATATCATTTAATTGGTCCCCGTACTTCTTCCTTGTTTTAACTCAACTTATCGTGGGGTTACAGACGCTGTGGAGGGCCCTCTGGGTACCGCCTTCTCCATGGACAGCAAATGAACCGCTCTCCAGAATCAAACGGTCGTTGTGGTCCCGAAGAAACCAAATCCCCTCCAACGTGTGAGCCGGCACCCGGGGAAATACTGGACTGCAATCAAAACGAGCACCCAAAGCGCTCAACTGTCGTTACTTCTAATCCTTATTAGATTGTACTATGTGAAGATGCATCCGGGGGTGCCATCCTCAAAACACGATGCGTGCTTTGCGATGGTATCCGATGTTTCCTAACAAGCTGTTCGTGGGTTGTTGCGGTTGCGGGCTTTACGGACGCTATTTATTGGTCGTTTGTATGTTACGAAATTTTTAGGACGAAGACATCGTTTGTAAACTTTGAAACTTCCCTAGTGCTGCTGTCGATCCGCTTCTCTGACATTATCGCGGGGTTTTGGCCTAGGCTGTATTTCGGGTTTGGGGAAATGTGCGTTTCACATCAAGGTTAATGCAACCGTTGCCGGGTTTCGTATCCGCCCGTAAATCTCATACTCAGTTTCTTGCCGAGGGCTCTTGCATAGGATTCAGGAGAGGGCAGTAGTGCAATAGCTGGAACTTCTGCGGAGGAACATGCCACAGTTCGTACAGCAGGCGGACGTAGTCAGCGTACTGTAGACACACTGTACGGGTGAGTTCCTGCCTGGTGTCTTTGGTTCTATATATATATCTGCAGGTTTATCATCAGCTGCATTCCTCAGCTTTGCGGGACCCCTTCAATCTGGCTTTTCGTGTGCGACTCCGAGAAATGGAATGGGACGGGCAGGCGCGTCGTTGTTTTTATATCTTGTATATCGACGCAGATACTTTATGATATGCATGGACTGTTGCACCCCTGGGGTTCGGCGTATACCTCCACTCGCCGATTTTCAAAGGACCGAATGTTGACAGCCCAAACTTACTTCGACGGCCTTTGGTCCTTTCTTGGTCAGGTCGCACATCAATGCTCGACATCTAGGCTACAAGGTTGCACATTCATACTATCTGATCGAGGGACTACACAGCCGCGCCAACACGTGTATGAATAACAGTTTGACGGCATGCTTTTAGTACACGTATGTCGTGTATCACGTGAGTAGCTGTTTTCAACACAGCAAGCACGACGCTTGGCTTTTCTCGACCTGCAGCGGCTAGACGTTCATTGCTGATTCCGGGCCGTACAGGGGGAGTGCGTCTACGAGTACCGATACAATGTTTACGACCCGCGTGTTTTTTCGCAGTCAGTGTTGCACCAAGTGCAGCGCGGCTTGACGTCCGTAGTTTGTATAGGGCGTTTAGCAAACCTGGTGCCTCAGCAGCAGTTCACGAGCTCCGCTCGGAGTACCACCTACGTTTCCGTAATAACCGTGTACGCACAGTTTGAAGGTGGATGATACGTCTGTCTAACTATGCTAGGACATGTGGAGACATATGCGTGCGCAAGTGTCGTGCCGTAGAATATGCGGATTACACCCGTGCTGTAGACGGGTATTGCAACCATTGGTGTTCGCGTTTCTCTTCTCGATCGAGCCGTGCTAAGATACGGGAGGCAGTCGTGAGCCAAACAAGACCGACCGACAGAGCTGCTTAACCGGAGAACTGCCCAAATAGGTTTTGAAATATAACCTACGTCTTCCAGTCATTTCGTTGTACGCTCGAGGGACGCTGGTCGGGTCAGCGTACGATATCTCACGAGGCCAGCGTTCGGTGAGCTGTAAGAGCTATCCGAGCATGGAACCTCACAAAGTTCAGGCGCGCCCCTATCTCACCTAGCATTCGTTGAAGGCGACGTAAGTGATCTGTTTACCCCGAGTTCGAGTCACTCCACACTGATGGCTCGGCGATCAGACAGTCGTCTTTAGCTTTGGTTGCGAAAATTCATACTCGCGTTGCAAACGTATTCGTCCGAAGAAGTTCTAGAAACGGCCATTTCGACGCCGGAAGACAATCGTTTTGTCGTCCAGTTGGTAGGACGCTTTCAAGTGATGTGATCAGGTCATCGAGTCGCCGGCAGATGTCATACATTAGAAAGGAACAACGAGTAACTTCATGAATGATTTAATAGTTCCTTTGTGCTAGTATCAACGGATTTCATGCTAGATCATTCGCGCCTTGTCGTTTGGGCCATAACCTGGGCGAGAGCCACAAAACAAAAACACCGCTGTTCTGCTAGATGCTGTTTCTGCATTGGAGACAGCGCCAAGGACGCTACGCGCAGGATCCCAACAAAGAAACAGAGTGATTTTAACTATTTCCCGCTTGCTGCCCACAACTTGTATGAGCGGGACTCTTGTTTCCTGTATCAGATGGATTGTCCCAATGAGCGTGGTTGGTGTCGCGAAGATGGAACGTTATTGTGTCTCACAGGGTGCCCTATCGCGGTCTAGGGTTGATGTTGTAGGCCTGATGACCTCTCGGTTTTATCCCACACGCGGTCACCCTGGTGTACTCGTCGACATGCACAGCTTGTTTACCCTGTTTCGCCACTTAACAGGTATACGCCTTCCACCTCCTTCGACCATGAGGTTATGACACATTTTCCTGTGGTATTCTGTCTCTTTACCGTGGGTTTTCAATGCAAGTACCAGGTATTGGATTGGATGAGGCCCCCTGCGCCGGTCAGGAGGTCTCGTCTGGTATTTTCCCCCGCGCCGAGTCAAGTAGCGTATCACATACCCTACGCAGGGTTATTGCCTGTAAATAGTCTGGGTATACGGGCGAAATAATACCAATCCTACTGCCGGGTGGGTGGCATGTTGTCAAGCAATAATGCGACCAACTCTACCCAAAGTTTTGGGAGCGAAAACAAGAAGCGGCCTCGTTGCGAGACGAACTTCGAACCATTTCGATGTTATCCATTGTTATGTCATTCGTGCCGATTTTTCGGCCGTCGATTGGATCGCCACTTTACCGTAGTAGTACCTTGTGTCTTTACCGTGGGCCATTCCATTCTTTTGAATGAGGCCTCCTGCGCCGGCTCGCGGTCTCGCCCATGCTTCGTTGCGCCACTTGTGGATTGAATTTGTATTTGACCACTGGTCCAGGGTAGGGTTTTCTCACTCAAACTTCTTTCACATTAACTCAGTCCTTTCCTGCACATGCCCCAAAGTCCTTTCTGAACTCTGGCGACAGTGCTAGTCCGCTAGCGTCCGCGTAGCTTTCGGCACGTGTTTCCTTGGTACCCCGTACTTGTCCACTAGATGTAACCTCCATGCAGCCACCTCTTCATGATCTCGTCCAAAGACGTCCCGGAAATTATTTGCTGAGCTCATTCGAAAGGAAGGCATCGGGAGATGGTTGGGCAGGTCTGCCATCCGCGGATGGCCGCTTCGCCGTCATACGGGCTGTGTCATACGCCCCAGCCAATCCGCTGTGCGGCAGAGATGTGCGGTTTACACTTCACCCACAGTAAACTCCACCATCTATACGTGAGAATACAGCAGTGTTGAGGGCGAGCAGTGAGTTAGTGGGCACAGCCGTACCAAGACCTCGCAGCGTCATACCCTCAACTCCACAGTGAAAATCGAGCAAACAGCAGTATCGATGACACGATAGCACCATACACTTCACCCAAGCGCCAAAAAGAGATTACATCAGTACCGAGAGAGCAGCATCGAGCAACTCGCCCGGGGGCAAAGGAGGAGAGGGCACAGTAGTCGTACCAGATCCCGTCACAACATACACTCCACTTCACAGTCAAAGAGCGGGGGAAAACAGTAGTATCGAGAGAGGGCAGTAAGTGAGCGAGTACAGCCTTACCAGACCCCGTAGCATTATATGCTCCATTCGTCAGTCCAGAGCGAGAGAGAGAATCCAGCGATACCGAGAGAGCAGTATCTACTGTAGTACTGCACTCGTTGAGCTTGCAGTGAGTAAGAGGGCACAGCCGTACCTAACCCCGTAGCATCAAACAATTTACGCCACAGTCAATCACGAGAGGAAATACAACCGTATCGAGAGAAAGCAGTGATTGATGAGGCAGGCACTGCAGCCTCGTAGAGCCCACTCTACAGTCAAAAGCGAGAGAGAAAACATTAGTGCGTAGAGATCAGTAACGAGCAACTAGTCAGGGAACAGAGAGCGAGAGGGCACAACCGTTCCAGGCACCGCAGCAGTATACCCTTCACTTCACAGTCAAAACGATGGAGAGAATACAGCAGTATCGAGAGGGAGCAGTGAGCACAGCAGTACCAGACCCCGTAGCATCATACACCCCACTTCACCGTCGATACGAGAGAAAGCATAGTAGTGTCGAGAGCGAGCAGTGAGTGGGAGGGCACAGTCGTACCCGACACCATAGCACCACACACTCCCCTTCAGTCAAGGGCAAGAGAGAAGGCAAAGCCGTGTCAGACTGCAGCCTCGTACACAAAACGAGAGAGGGAACACAGCAATATCGAGAGAGAGCAGTGAATGAGGGTGAACGACCGGACGAGACACCTCGCCATCATACCCTCGACCGCACAGTCAATGGTGAAAGCAATGCCGCCGTACGGAGACACGAGTACCCTCCGCACACGCACGTGCTGTAGCCGTAGTTCCCGAAACCCGTCTACGGAAGTTAGATAAAATCGGGTGTGATACTTGTTTAATGCCCCTACGGGTGTGGAAGGATTAGCCCCCGCATCGCTGCGTGCTATCGTCTTGTCGTTGCTATCGAATCGACGCATGTAGACACCTGATATGTGCCACCGTTCCTGCTCCCCTGGGCCCCATGATCATGCTCTGGGGGTTTGACACGTTGTATCCCACCGCGTCCGTCGAGGATTGCACCCTGCTTACTTGCCGTGGCCGTGTTGCACATCGGCTATTATTACGTACTTTTCCCACTGGGGACCATGCTCTGCTGGCGCGACCGGGCTATCACCCCTGCCCGCCGCTGTCGAGACAGTCGGGAGTGTATTCGCGTCGGAGCTGGGACGTTAGTGATACGTCTGTGCGTCTGCTTGTATGCCTGTACGAGCCATAAAAATGTGTGATTCTACGCCGACAATCTTTTACGAAGAGCTAGACCACCGTATACGCCTAACGAGGAAAACGCGAGCGCTGGTTTGGACACGAGTCTTAGCCGAGCGGCCAGCGGCCCGTACTGCTGTAACTACAGCACGTACGTTACGTTCCGGTCAGACGAGGGTTACACTCTACACGTATACCGACGGGCCGATGCGAGGATGGTGGTCACTCGCGGGTTTGTGGCGTACATTCTCGATACAGTCACGCCAGCCGTAAGTTCGACACGTCGGATGGTTGCTGATACCCACCTCAGATTCCATAGTACTCCAGTACCCGTTCTGAAATAAATACACAAAATTCCCCGATTAAGCTACCCGTGTCCGATATCTTCCAAGTGAGGCAAATACGGAGTTAAGCGCGATTTAATCGGGCAGTCACGACTTCTTGAATGCTCGAGCCCTGCAAGAGCTTTGACGCTAAAACTCTAGCACACACGATACACCATCAGAGATACGAGCAGTTCGGAGATGAAAACAAAAAAAGCTGGGTCAGAGCGCTCGGGAGTGTTTTTGATAGGACTCGCCGAGTGACACGTACCGCTGCAGTCATGAGCTCTATGTCCCGAACAGATAGAGGGTTCGCACAGCCTCAGATGCACCCCGTCGCACAGCCGTGTATATATGCACACCGTCGTACCTGTCTAACCTTAGACGAGTAATGCCGCGTGCAGGAAGTCTAGCCGGTTGATTGCTTGTTTCACTGTCCTTTGTGCAGCAGATTACGCCCAAAAACCCAGGCAACTACAAAGGGCTTCAGATGGCGACAACGGGGCCGCTCGGATAGAGATTATGCGAGCGAACACGCCAGGTGTTACTGAGATTCGTACTAATGTGAGGCGGAACGATCACAGGACGCTCGCTCTTACGTTTATTTTCGCATTTCACGGGAAATTCCAGGGCTTTTCGCGGGTCAGGCGGGTTTCAAAATGTCGCGGGTCGGGTCGGGTCAAAGGGACTTTAAATCTCACGGGTCGAGTCAAGAGGTTTTGAAATCTCACGGGTCGGGTCGGGTCGGGTCGGGTCGGGTCAGGAGGTGTTCAAAATGCCACGGGTCGGGGAGGATCGTGACCCGTGAGATTTGGGTCATTCGCTGGTCAGGTATTTATGACCCGCGATTTTTTCCGGTTGACCCGCGCGTCCGACGCGCGGGTCTGGCCGACGGATCTGTATTTTTGCTAACAACGTGTGCAGCCACCTGCCGGAAGGCCGCGTTTATTTGTGACCCATAGGTCTAACGCGCGGGTTCGACATTGTACAACACGAAATACTCGCCGTTTCCCACCCAAAGGCTTCTCTCGTGCCGATACTTAAACACCCCAAGGGTATATCGTAGCTTATAGAATAATCACACGCGAATCCCGGGTTGGATGAAGCCGTAAAGCAGTGCATATACTGGAGTATATATATATATATATATCTATTATGTTTATATTATTATACTGTTTCGATCTTTGGCCGATCGATATTCACAAACAATCCTACTGCACCTGAGAGAATTTAGCACGAGGTATTGTGATACATACTGTAGTTGTCCAGTCGCACGCTCTCATCAGCAGGTAATCGCAACGGGCAAGATCCATAGAGCCAGGCCCATACTGCCTCTTGTCTGGCTATACTGTCTCGGTGTAGCACCTAACACGGCCCCCACTGCTCAACTGCCCGCCCGATATGTTTTTTGTACCAACATTTTAAGACACGTGTGATTCGAAGAGCTGTGTGCACTTTCAATACTAAATAATTCCACGCCTTGGACGGGTTACGACCTAGATCATCTAGATCCTTTTTCACGGATACGTGAAAGTTGTACACAAGACCTAGTTCATACACATCTCACCCGGCGAAACAAGTGCAGATCATGCAAATCACATAGATCCTATCCAGCGAGCATGTGTGGAGTTCAGGCAGATCCTACAGATAGATCCCACCTTGTGCAACATGTGCAGATCACGCAGATCATACAGATCATACCCGGACAAACATGTTTGCAAGATCCCATCTGGTAAAACATGTGCAGATCACGCGAATCATGCAGATCCCACCTACCTGGTGAACCATGCATGTAGTATCTAGATCATACAGACCCCACCCGGGCAAACGTGTCTGTATGTCTAGACCATACAGACCGCACACGGCCAATGTGTGTGCAAGGTCCAACTCAATCGGTTCTCCTCCGAGATCTGCCGGGAAACCCACTTCCGGCCCGCTGCCGACATTATCTGCCGCCCCAGTACTACTATCAGAGCTGCCGCCCCCGACAGCTGTCGTGCCGTACGTAATTTATGAGCGACGGCGTGCTTGAGCATCTGTGGCTGTGTGGTTGATAGGGAGAAGCTTGAGCTGCTAGCCGCCTCCATTACCGTGGGCTGCGATGTCGTCAATGTATGCCAGATCTCGTAAACAACGGTTCCGATACACACGAGCCAACGCATACCATCACCCGCGGGCAAACACAAACATGCACATCTTTACCGGTCTGCAAGTACAATGTGGCAGATCATTCATGCAGATCATACAGATCCCACCTCGCAAACATGTGCGGATCACCAAGATCATATAGATCCCACCTGGCGAAACATTTATAGACCGTGTAGATGATACATATCCCACTCGGCGAAACATGTACGAAAGGTTTTCGATCATATAGATCCCACTTGGCGAAACATGTATGTAATATCTACATCATAGAAATCCCACCTGGCGAAACATGGGAAGATCACGCACATCTATCTGCAGACCCAACCTGGCGAAACATGTATGTATGATCTAGATCATGCAGATCCCACTCAACGAACGATATATGTAAGATATTAATATCATGCAGATCTCCCCAGGCACATATGACCTGCATCTCCCAGATCAGATACCGGTATATATATATCAACAGCCAAACATACATGTGTAAGTCAGGGAGATCACACAGATCATGCCCGGACGAACGTGTGTAAGATCTAGATCATACTGACCTCACCAAGGCAGAAATCAAACATATCTTACACTACAGCAAACATGACCTGGACCCCGCAGATCCGTGTAAATCAGGGATTTATCCGCTCCAAAAGATCTAGATCCCGGAAATGGGATCTGATCTGTCCTAGGTGTGAACAATTCCCTCTTCTGTGTTTCTCTGCGTTGAAAATGTATTTATTTTTAATATCACCCGATTTCACCGGTCCAGTTTTGGTTATGATCAACCTCTATACCAGCAGCAGATACAGCAGCAGCAGTACGCGTCTGTCGAGTGTCATACATGTTTCCCTTAATTCCAAAAGATCTAGATCCCGAAAATGGGATCTGATCTGTCCTAGGTGTGAACAATTCCCTCTTCTGTGTTTCTCTGCGTTGAAAATGTATTTATTTTTAATATCACCCGATTTCACCGGTCCAGTTTTGGTTATGATCAACCTCTATACCAGCAGCAGATACAGCAGCAGGAGTACGCGTCTGTCGAGTGTCATACATGTTTCCCTTAATCCTTCGACGTACACCACACATCTCACACCGAGCACGTACGTGACCACAAAGCTGGCTTCTTTGCTCCGTCTACCTGGGGGAAATTGGTACCAGGTAGTATCCACTGTGTATGTAGGTATCATACCAAGGGGGTTGTCCCGTCGCACGCTTTGAGCAGCAGGTAATCAAACCGGCCAAGAACCACAGAGACAAGCACATTCTGCCGCCATTCTTCCCCACTGCTCCCTCTGGCTCGATGTACATCTCGCAGAGTCATCGTAGTAATTGTAATATTAATGGTAGTATTATCGTATTAATAGTAGGAGGGATATCAGCAGTAGCAGTAGTAGTAGTAATAAGAATAGTAATATCAGTAGTAGTAGTTGAGGCAGCTGCAGCAGTAGCAGCAGAAGTGGCAGCAGTAGGTAGTAGGCAGCAGTGCTGCTGTTGCCACGAGTCTGCTGCTGTGAAAATGAAGCAAAAGCATATACCTGGTACGGGATTTGACAGCCATGAATTTAAACGCATAGAGATAAATATCCAATGACAAGTGTAGTTTGTTTTTCAATGTGCCCTCAATCGTGTGTCGACCTGTACATTGTTGATTACAGCCTATTGGTATCAATAATGATGCCCGAGTTCAACTGTTGCCACAAGTTAGCTGCTGTCGCGGAGATATGTGCCATGACCTGGTGCATTGCTCCAAATAACTACTCTAGTAGTTCTACTCAGTTCCTGCTGACTACTACTCTTTCCTCTAAGTAATACGCTAACCCATGGCTCACGTTTCCACCAAGCACAGCCGTATGTTTATTTCCTTTTCACCCCGTAACGCACCCAGGATTTCACGTTACCCTCGTCCGGAATCTTGTATGTCGTTGTTGTTGTCTTCACATTAAATCGTCCTTTCTACCCAACTTCATCAGTACACCCAGTGTCCGTCCTGATTCCTTACCCTAGAGAAATACTGATTATGTGGTCACAGACTGTGAGACAGAGGAAACCTACAAAAAAATCGAAAATTCAAGTGTCAAGCAAGTG